>JAIPRN010004382.1:0-15381 GCA_025469175.1 Geopemphigus sp. TES_GeoC_2020
GATATATTAGGTACAATAAAAATGAGGCCGGACGTTGCGGTTTTAGTTTCCGAAGTGCGTTGTAATCTTCTCGGCATTATCGGAATACCGTTTGTTTTTTTTGCAATCGCGTCATTGTCTTCTCGTGCACCTCGAAAACCAAAACATTGTTGTAGTGTAATCATAAATATTGTATACTAGTTAATAAAGAAACGAATTATATTTATTATACGAGATTTAAGCTATACAATTTTGAAGTGTTGAAAATTTTTAATTTGTAACGTGAATATTGTGTCGAGTATACTTAACTTCCCATATACTTGGTCTCTTTCGTGTATGGTTTGTGTTATTAGTGTACCAAAGATGCTCGAGGAGGGGTTCGTAATTATATCAATTATGAAACGAACGATATATACGTATGTTAATTATCGACAGTAGTTTATTCTTATTTGATAAGTTCGTTTATATGGTTTCCAATAGCGTGTCTGTTTTTAATTAATTTAACGTTATTTTATATTCGGTTATATTAATCTCAAATTTACGTTATTAAAATAAATTTTAGAATAGATTTGTATTTATATTGATATTGATATTCACAGTTTATCGAATAATTGTTTTGTATAATTACCATTATAATATTATTCTTTTCGATGTAAGGTTTTAAATATGTTTATGTCTGTATTAGCTGTTCTAAATTTCCAAGGCGTTTTTATATGCAGAACCTCGGGCCACAATAATACAATGATATAATATCCTCTCTTTTCCTTTCTAAACCGAAGAGATTATTTATACGGTTACGTTCGTTCCTTATTTTTAATTATTATTAATCGTTTGTACGAAATACGAATGTAACGTCCGATAAATATAAAGAGTATCCCGCTTTCGTATTTATTATGTATATATATATATATATATATATATATATATATATATACACACATATACACACACGTGTAGTTTCATAATCGCTCGTCCCTCGCTTGAATTCGCACGATGGATTCACACGATCGATTATCGATGAGCCCGACCTCCCCTCCTTTCAATACATACACCACGGCCGCGTATACCGCACGACGGACTGTCGCGCGCGAATAGACATGCGCTCGCGGTCAACGTCGTGAGAATCCGCTCGCCAAACGACATCGTCGTCGTTTCCTATATATTTACACACACGCGTTCACGTACACACACACACACGTCCAAATACCGTCGACGGGGGATTTTACCGTTTCCCACGATCGTCGCCGTCTATATTATAATCTACGCGCACCGTCTTTTCCTTCCGCGCGTCGCTATGCCATCTCACATCGGTGGTGGTTGCTCTTTCCGCGTTCACCGTCCGACGATTATGTTATATACTTACACTAACTGGCGGCGAATCGTGAGTTCCGAGATTTAATACCCACTATTCGTACTACTGTTCATTGCGCTTTTCTCTTCTTTCACTTCTCATTCGACTCGTTCGTGGTGCTATACGTATTAGCAGCGCAGCCGAGTGTTTTTTCAAGAGAGGGGTGTCCAAAAAATAACAAAAAAAAAGAACTAGAAAATCTTTTATCCGCAATATACAAGCTATTTTACGTTAAATTACTGTTTTTCTGTAACTTGCCACCATCTAACTTACCATCAGATCTTTATCAGAATTTTAATGCTAGTACATATTCCAGGGAGTGAGTTGCAAGTTAGGACCTGAAACGTCCTCTATCTTGAGTGCGCCACTGTTACGCGATTTGATATGGTTAATAGTGAATTCATGTATTACGATATCTATACGAGACAAAACGCGAATTATTAATCTTCTAGTGTCGCGTTGCCCGTATTTTCGTGTACCGTTTCGGACGCGTGTCACTATCGCCACGGTGTTCAATAATCCTGACGAATTTCCGCTGCACAAATAATAACCGGAATCATCGTCGCCTGCAGCTCACTCTTTCTCTAAGTCTCTCTGAAGTCGTGTCTCTCACCATTTATAACGGGCTCGAACGCACCGCACCATGACCGTTTCCGGCGGACGTGATTTATCGGGCCGTAAAGAATTTCACAGTCTTTTGCACTCGTCGCCGTTCCTTCGCCCGAGTACGGGAAGGACGAGGTCGAGTGCCGCCGAGTTCGTTACTCGTGTTACCCAGGCGACTCATTTTCCTTCCGCGTTACTCGTTACGTGTTATTACCTTCCAATCGCCTCAACAAGTCGGTTTTCGGTTACCTTATCTATATCCCGGATGTATATACGACACTCTTGTAAGAGTTTGAAAGTTTTAAATTCCCTTCGCATATATACATACACACACACACACATACACGTACATACAGAACAAAAGTGATGTTTCCGATTACACTTTTGCTATCGCGTATGTTATCTTGTTGCGAAAAAAACTGTTTGGCGTATACAGAAATAAAAACGTTCTAGTATTACTCGTCGTGTTATTCGGCGGTCCTTAATTTTTCGCGTCGTTGAATCGAATTAAAAAAAAACGTTTACGCGATTTCTACCGGGTGATGAAATGTTTGCGTTTGTTTTTCCGAGATCCGTCCATATAATGTGTGTTTGTATAAACGGGTTTGGTAAAATAGATTCAAGCGTGTAAATGCGTCGAAAAATTTTAATTTGAAAATCGGTATCGTAGATAAATTGCCGCAATAATTTTGCGACGCGTTTTTAAGGTATCAGTACGAATAAAATACGCGGATTGCGCGCCTAAAAACGTACCGGTCGAAAATACTAGTATATTAACGATATAGTAAAATAGTAATTATTATAGCGTATTTTATTTATTTTATTCGCGTACGTTTACGTTTTTCGCGAGTATCCGTCGTAATACGAATATTTAACGAAATTTTAAATCAATATTCGCGCGGGTTGGAATGCATTACCCCCAAATCGTAATTACCAACGAAATAACTGGCTTTGTTAGCGCGTACAGCGTTTAATAGTTTTTAACTTTTCGACTTGACTGTATTTTTTTTTACAGTAAACTGCCCGAAGACAATTTCGTACATTGCTCCGTATAATTATTGTAACTAGACATGTACTGCGCGTATATTGCCGCGGTGCACGATTTTCAATTTCGTACCGTAATACACAAAACCCGAGTCCGTGCCCGGATGGATGGGTTTATGTGCACGTCGCGTATATTGTATATACACGTATATTGTAACGTACACACGCCCGGAAATAATCGTTATGGTCCGCGACACGTACAAGTAGCCCGACGACCTATTTTAAACGGGCGTCGTGTATATACGCGTCGGAATGACGAAACAGTTTGTGTTCGGTATTTCGCCGGGCGTCGTCGATAATTGTCGCGTGGGAAACGAAACAATCACATGTACGATATTATTATCGTTACGTAGTTTATTGTTACGAGTCTGAAAACGGTATCGAGAATATGACTGCAGATTTCGTCTTTGCTCCCTCCCCGTGCACATTAGCGCATCTATTGGTACGCAATATTCGCGTATCGGATAAGTCCATATCGTAATTATAATGTACGCCGAAGTATCGCCGCCCGTATAAAGTCATTGTCGTTGCAAGACGTCGTAGAAACAACAACTTTTCCTATTCGTTTACAAATTAAACACGCCCACACGTGCGCGCGTAATAACAGTAATACGCTCGTAATTAATTTTTCGCCGTAACTATACGTATGTGTTCCAAAAACAAAACGTAAGGCGAGCGGCAAAAACGAAAAAACTTAAAATGCCCGAAATTGTTCCATTGTGTATGGGTACTCGCGTGAAGATTACATACGGGCGACCGTGGGATACAGGAAAACGTCGGACAGTCGCCGTCGAATTAGTTGTTTTCCGCTAGAAATTTCTCCGAGAAAAAAAAATGATCCACAGGTGTAACGTGGTACTACGCGTACGCTCGTCGTAATACCGACGGCTGATTGTGTTATTTATTTCGCCGTTGGTCTTCAACGCCAGATGTCCACAATTTTCGAACGTTTAATTTTTTTCTCCTCCCGACAGGTGTATGTTAAAATAAATTAACGTCGTGCCGCCAGTATACGCGTGCGTTCCTAATTTCTATATAGTTCACTACAATGTGCTTGTTATCGTTGTGTATATCTATTCGTACGTAGTTACGCGCGAGTATATTTATAATTTAAAAATTATAATCGTAGCCAAAGAACTAATTCCGAGATAAGTCCTTAGCGATACTGTCGAAAAAACAAAATTCCTTTACAAATTACGATGTATTATGTCGGCCGAATTAAAAATACGTGACTCGGATTAATGTTTCAAATTCTGACCGAAACGAATTGTTTTTACGATATATATATATATTTATGTTTCTTTCTCGATTTTCCATCGTACGAATCGATTGCGTAACGTTGTAAGTCAACGCGAATTTCTTTTACTTCGATAATGTTCCGTGTATCCTGTAATTAGGCGCGGACAATATTGTTTTGCGAGTACGGGTTTTCCTATATAAAATACTCTTATTATATGAGTATTATGTACTCTCAGTATATATGCACAGAATTTGAACGGTCATTCGCACCACTGGCTATCGTTTTCTTTTTTAAATTATCCATTATTGACGACGATGTTGAACCGGAAACGGAAGTTAATATAATTACTAATTTATATAAATTCGGCGACGTATACCGCTAATACGAACGTGTATTTCGAAAAATAACGCGTCTTAACCAACGGCCATCGGTAACACTTACAGGAAATAAAAACGAGATCGTAACGAACGTATTATAAACGTATACAACCGCGTGACGTTCGATCGTCAAGTTGAGTAAGAAGACTCGATTACTAAATGGGTGGTCTCCTACGGTCGCGGTTGTTAAAAGACGACTCGTCATCGGCGTTGTCCGTCGCGTATATCAATCACCGTTTGTTCGTGTCTCGGGAATTATATATTAATTACGTTACGTTCTTAAGTATATACTTTTCTATACGCGATGTCAATTGTAAAAATGTACGAGCGACTAACGTCGTTAATGACGAATTAAACAATAATTACCTGCCGCCGAGAACGTTATTATTAATAATCAAAAAAAGGAACGCACGGTACGTCGGTCATCATATTACGATTCGTCGCGTTGTCGAAAATGACTATGTAGTCACACCACCATCAGTGTCTCGGAAGTCAAAGAAACCCGTTCGTGGCCATATTCTTTTGTAGACGGTATCATTTGAAATTCGCTCGTATTGTCGTCGAGATATCGATTGTTCGTCTCCTGTGGGACGGCTACGGCGGTTTCGAACTGGCACCGTTTGTTTTCCAAAATATAATCGTTCAACGTAATGTCCCGATTTTAACAAAACGTTAAAAAAGTCGACTACAATTTATTAATCGATTGCGTAACAGCGTAAAATTGTTGGATATTTTTGGAGAATGAACCGTTCGGCGGATCGTCGTAATTAACGTGATCGTATCATCCACAAGAGGCAAATTGGATATCGTAACGCGTGAGAGATTATCATTCGGTTCGCGTTGTAAACGTCGAACGTTGGCGTTTGGAATTCGTAGATTACACGTACGGTGGGTTATAAATACGCGTACTTTGTTCACGGGTTCTACTTCTACTAAAAACAAATGGCTAGGCGGCTCGCGATGGTTTGCCCGATAGTTTTTCCGTTCGAAGTTATCGCGCGTTGATTGTGTACAACAAACATTCCGTCGGGTCAGAAACGGAAACATTTTTTGAATCGCGCTTAGTATCGTCGGAACAAAGGAATTGCGGAGATTCTATTATCGTATTATTCTACTATCGTACTGTTTCGCGCGTCTGATTTATGATCAACCGAGATCCGTTTCCGTAATCATCGCGAGCGTTTCGATATAATTTCGTCGTCGCGTAACAACGATTTTTGATTAAATAAGCGCGCGTTTCGCCGTATTCAGAAACATTTACCAAATTTCGTAGATAATCGTGTCCGCCCGCTTGTGTGTAAAAATGTTTATAATCGTGATTATATCGGGTTTTCCCTGGGCTTTTAGCTGCGTTACCAAATTTAGAAACCTTTAGAAACGTTACTAAATGAAACCTATTTGTGTCGCTGATTAGATAATTCGTTACGTCCACCATATTCTATAAGTAAATGTCATCGGTTTTTTACACTTACAATTTCGTCGTTCATTAATATCTTTGTGTCGTTACGGAATGTAAAATATGTTGTTGCGAATTGTTCGGAATATCAATTTCGCAAATGAAAAGACACGTTTTTTGTAATAGGTACGCAAAGCCGTTTGATCAAAGATTACGGATTGCATTTAATACGATTGTATATACTATACGTGAGATTGAAATAAACGTAACATAATACGACGACCGGTAGACTGAACTAGAAATTTTATCAAGTCGAGTTAAATGAATACGAAAGATACGTCAAGTTTCGCTGAAATTTAGCGATAAAAAATGTAAAATAAGACCTCCCGGCGGCGTCTTATATACGGTTTTACGTCGATGTTACCGAATATTACGAACAACACGTCTCATAGTGTTCGATGTCGCGGTTATTGTATATCTTTTTTCCGTAATTTAGTAAAGTCAACACGATCGGTTGACAACAGGATCGCGGCGTTGAGTAACGTAATTGAAATATACGAATTTAAATTTGAACGCTCGGCGTTGTACGAAAATGACGACCTATTACGGTGCACGAAATAAACGACAATCGCGGTGGTCGTTAAACGGAAAAACGGATATTTTTTCGGCAAAAACGTACGAACAACGAACAGCCGATTTTTTTTCAATATGCCATTACGAAAAATCGTTTCGGGGCAAAGGTCGTCGTCGATTGGGTAGGAGAGGAAACAACGAGGTGTAAACACCGTCGTTTCGGCGACACGCACACACAATGGAACGAAATGTTCGACAGAGCAGGTCTCCACCAAAGAAGAAACAAGGCCCCCCCCCCGGTGCGTGCGTCTTAAAGGTCTTTCGGAGATGGTTCGCGCGACTTCTTCACTTTTTCGTGCGACGATCGGCAGGGTCTTTGTCACGGTCAAAAGACGCACGCGCGCGCGCGTCAGTAACGCTTCTTCGGCGCTCATTCACGTCGCGTTGTTAATACATTTTTTGTTCGTTCCTTTCGCCCGCGAGCGCCAGGTGAAAATCCCCGAGGACGTACGAGCGCGCGCGCGCTCGTTTTTTTTATCCACAAGACCCGCACGTTCGTGCCAATTCGCCGGGACTATGGAAGCTACACGTTTTGGCGAAACAGGAGGAGGAAGTGTAGGTGGTTATCACGACGGGCACATATATTTATATATATATAAAACGGTATGTCGCCGCCGCCGCCACCACCACTACCACCTGCGCGAGTACTTCTCGGCTTCCACTCTCTCCTTCCCGTTACCACCGCGCGCACGATCACCGCCGGGCGCGCAGATGTCGCTCGGGAGACGCGTGCCCTCGCCGGGCGGTCGACAACACCGGCGGCGATGGCGGCGGCATCGGTATCGGCATTGACGGCAACACCACTCGGCGGTAGTTCCGTTCCGGAGCCCATCACGTTCGCTTGTTTTTGCGCTCCCGTGGCTCGTCTCTTTTTTCCCGTTCGTTCACGTCTGATCACCGAGTTGTTTTCCGCGGTCCGTCGCACTTTGAGAGCCATCGTCGCGCGCGCACACGAAATTCCGTTAAATGGGTGTACTCGGCGCGGGTACGGTCAACGTCAACAACAACTTCACTAGCAACGTCACTGCCGCCACAGCCAACCGATCTGTCGTCGCCCCCGAACCGCCGTGTCAGTGTACCGTCGACCACTTTTTGGCGCCACTTAAGTTCAAAATGAAAGGGCTCAAGAAAATCCGAAAAAAAATCGGTCTAGGTACGTGCGTGTGTTTATGTGTGACCGTGTATATATATATGTATTTACATATTCGGGCGTTCGAACGCCTCGGTTAATTATTAATAAGCAGGTCGGGGAATGCCGATTTCTCGTGTTTATAATTCGATCTCGTGGCGCGTCGATAACCGATAATCGTCCGAACGAAATATTTTCGTTTCGTTCGTAACCAGAGTGGAAAAACTAGATCGTCGTCTCCCTAGTGGTCCATCTTTTATGGCCCGATAAAATATTCGACGATCGCGATTAAAAACGCGTGTGTAACGAACGTGTCTCGCGTCCCCCGGGAGTGACGTGATTTGCGCGCGCGCGTATTTACGAAATCGAAGGGTTGCCGCGCGCTTTTTCACGCCCCCGCGAGTTTTTCCGCGACTTTTCGCCCTTGTTCGTTAAGAGAGCGCCCAATATACGGCGCGGCTGGGGCCCCGCGGGATTGGAACGCCGCGATAGTCGTCCGTCCCGCCCGACGGTTAGAGGGATTAACGGCCTTGTACACGCGCAAAGTGCCCCGACGGTCGCGAATAGCTGCAGATGGCCCGCGTTCCCGCGAGGGTCGCGGCGCTATTATCGTGCCACCCCGCGTGGTTCGTGCGTTCGAACTCTTTAACCCCGGCCCCCTCCCCAAACCTACGATCACCCCGTTGTCGAACGAAAAACCGTTATTATTTTAATATATATCCGCGAAATAACGTCCTCGTCGTTTCTTCCATGATCGCCGCGCGTACGTTACGTTTTATTCGTATCGCCGGTGTCTTTCACTCATCGGTGGTGCTCGTGTAACGAAATATCGCGACGACCCAGAATCGCCGCCGCCATCATGCGAAACGCCGACAACAGCGGTAAGCACGACGACGACGATGCGCGGGATTTTCGTGATCGTTTATGACGCGCGCGGCGCCCGTTTTCCTCGCCACCGTAGCTCGTATTTTGCCTCGACGAATCGCCCGCGCGAGCGTATACTGACGACGGACTGATTTTCGTCGTATTCATACCGAACGACCGACATATATCGCGCGTGGCTGACGTGTGTAGGTACGTTTTGGCCGTTCTCTCCGCCGAGCGCAATGACATCGTTCCGTGTTCTCACGGTTTATTATTGTTATCTATTTTTTTTTCGTCGTCGTAACCGCCCGTGCCTGATACGCATACACAAAAAGTGCCGCCGCCGTACGCCGGTCGACGCGATCTATTTAAAATACACCGCGTGGTCGCGGTTTTTCCCAATCGAACATGTTTTATCGATTATGACGTACGTACGTCGTCGTCGTCGTCGTCATTATTATTACGCGTGCGACGACGACGCACTTTTCATTTCGTTGTATATTTATATACAACGGTGTCTTCGTGGTTGTCGAATTTTTAACGCGATTTTACGCACGGTCTTGTCGGTATCCGTCCGTCGCCCTTGTATTCGTACGGTACACATCTATCGTCTTCGTATACGAATTCGAACTTCCGGCGGACGTGAAGAGCCGTCGCGATCGTGGCGGTGTTCGCTTGACGAACGGGTGGCGCGGTGTACACCGGAAACCACCGCGTGCGCGCGCTTGTAGAACGGGCCGGAGAAGGGTGCAGGGGACCCGCCTCCGGCAAGTCGCCCGATTGTTATACGAAATTTTCTAGTGCACAAGACCGGATCGCCGTCGGTCCCCCTTCCCCATTGAGACGTTTTTATCGTCGTTATTATTTTACTATTCGTTCACGACGCGCTGTTTTTGTCTTTCCGCGGAGCCTCGCAAACGACGATTACGACGTACATCGTAAGTACGCGCTGCCGCTCTTCCATACGCGTATACGGACGGACGACAAAATGGCTTCTTCTCTTAAGAGCCAAAGTTGTGTATTCCGTTATAGACGAACGTTTTTATCGTTTCCGTCGTACGTCCTTGTCAATATTCGAGTACGCTCTTAGGATGGTGTACGCGTCGTATCTCCCCTATTTATTTCCACTGGCCCGCCGGATACACACGAATCGCGTGCGCTTCTCCACCAGCTGGCGACCACACGCGCGAAACGCGACACAATATTATTATTATTCGTGGCACCGTTCGCGGCGAGAAAAAACCGAACTCGTTACTACTACCGTGGTATCCCGGTATTCGAGAATTCCGATCTGACGACGGCCGCGTTGGAACGTTGTTGCGTACTACCACCGTTATTGTCAATATAGGTTATAGGTATTATTCGGTCATCCCTACGCCACGATTATCGACAATAACCGTTGTCGGATTGTCGGGAAAAGAAAACGTCGGTATAATAAATAAACCGAACGAAAAACGCGTACGTGTATATAGCACGAGCCGACGATTCAGACGGACGGCGCGCGGGCTTTATGGGTTATTGTAGGCGATTACGCCAACGCGCGGTGTCTTTGGGTCCGAAATTGTTCCGTTTATACGCGACACGTCGTCGTTCGAACGTCACCTCCGTTGCGGCCGCGTATTCGGCAATTTTTTTCACGCGTATCGTCAGTCGGCCGTCGTGTATCTACAGCCGTACCGCACAATATAATAACATTTAATAGAGAACCGCGCGCGCCCGCGTATTGTCTTCGTATATATATATATGTACACTATACGTTTCGACGTATTTCGTTTTTTTTCCGTTTGAAACGACGTCGTCGTGGGAAACTCGACCGTGACAATCACCGAACGAAAGAAACTTCACGATTCCGTCATTTCAAAACATCTCCGTGTACTCCCACACACGCGCCAACGTAGTATAATAATAATAATAATAATAATAATAATAATAATAATAATGTCGTCCATTTGTCATACCCCGCGACAACCACAACGCGTAAGCGCGCGTTAATAACGAATAATACTCGAGCGACTGTTTTTTTTTTAACGATTTCTTTTTTCCGTTATGTGCGCAGCACCGAAGTCGGGCGTCGGCGCGATCAACCCGAATCTGCCGCCGCTGAGGTTCCACAATGTGCACGGCGAAAACGTGCGGTTGTACAAGAACGGGTTCGTGGCCCGACGGGTGGACAGCTTCTGCAAGGGCGTGGCGTTCAGCAGCCGGCCGGTGGCCGTCAACGAGAAGGTGTTCATCAAGTTCCTGGAGATATCCGACAACTGGAGCGGCGTGCTCCGGTTCGGGTTCACCAGCGAAGACCCGTCCAACGTGAAAAAGGTGCCGAAATACGCGTGTCCCGGTGAGTGATTTTTAATTGGACAACGATGATGACGACTCCCGGTCCGTCCTCCTTTGTCTGTGGGTTGACGTAACGTTCATAACGTCGTCGGTCGTATCTGTTTTGTAGATCTGACCAGCAAGTCGGGATTTTGGGCGAAAGCGCTGAGCGAACGGCACGCCGTCCTCGACAGCGTGCTGTTCTTTTACGTGGACGCCGGTGGCGATTTGCACTATGGTCTGAACGGCGAGTCGAAAGGCGTGTTCATGCAGGGTATCGACACTAGGTCTCCTCTCTGGGTGCTGTTGGACATCTACGGGAATTCGACCATCGTCGAGTTCCTGGACTGCCGTCCGCAGTTGAACAACAACTGTAGACCGACGAGGTATGTATTGCTACAACAACAACAACACACCACTTCGGCCTCTTTAATACCGTTAAACGTCTTTGCTTTGATAGTGACGAATCGGATATCGTCTCTCAATTGGCGAACATCACCACTACCACCACTACCACCACCATCGTGGCCCCCCAGCCGCAGCCGTCGGTGGTGTCCTCCCGAAACGTCAGTTCGTACCACCAGATCGACGGAGTCGAACCCCTGGGACTGGTGCGCAAGGGTCGGCACGTGATGATCAGTATGAAGGATGGCGTGCCATGTGTGAGCACCAGGCTGTCTACAGCGTTCTTCCAGGGTTACACATTTACGAAACGGCCGCTGCAGATCGGCGAACAGTATCTGGTTCAGATCACCAAGACTAGTCAGCTGTACGTGGGTAGCCTGTCGTTCGGCGTCACGTGCTGCGATCCAAATAGCATCGCCATTGGCGAATTGCCCGATGACCCCAACCAGCTGGTGGACAGGCGCGAGTACTGGGTGATGAGCCGGAATGTGGCCGAAGACACCAAACCTGGCGACCTGCTTGTATTCTCCATAAACCATAATGGTAATTTTATTCCGTCTAGATTTTGTTCATTCGGCCGAATGGAATACCATCGCACGGTGGTGTTCATTCAAACTTTTGTTCCGTGTTGTGTGTTAATTAGTGTTTTTTTTTTTTGTTTTCCAGGCGAAGTGTTGTGCAGTAAAAACGGTAATCCGGATCTCGTATTGATGTGCGTGGACCATTCACAAACATTGTGGGGCGTGTTTGACATATATGGCACGACGACGCAGATCGTGGTGTCAAAAATATTGGTCGATGTGCCGTCTGTAGGTGGTGGTGGTAGCAGCGGGGGTTGTTCTCCGAATACCATTGTCCAATCATCTGTCAGACCTTCAACTTCCTACGAAACCATTTCGTCTGCACCACAGACTGTGTGCTACAACAACACGCCACAAACACCACCGCCACCAATGGTCCGGTCAAATATACTCGAGGTGAACACGGACGCTAACGGTGGCACTGTACTCATCGTCAATCTGCCTGCCGCGACCCAGACCAATCAGATTTGTCATCCATCACCAGCCATGTCCCAGGCATCTGGCTGTGTTCAGCAACAACAGTTATCGGTTAGACCACCATCCGTCACTATCCAACAGATACAGCCAAGAGTCGCACCTGTGCAGCAATCGCATGTTCCGGAGGTAAGAGACGCCAGGGCACGATTAATTAATATTATCTCGTCGAGTACAATATCGTAAAGTTGTTGGTTTCGGACAATCGTTTAATGCGTATTTTGTTTGTTTTTTATTTGTTCCCTAGCAATTGGCCAACGGCGATGGCGAGTGTTCCATATGTTTCGAACGAGCTGTTGATTGCGCTTTGTATACGTGCGGACACCTGTGTATGTGCTACGAATGCGCGAAAAAGCAGTGGGTACGTTTGGGCCGTTGTCCCATTTGCCGTGCAGTAATTAAGGACGTTATTAAGATATACAAATGATTACAATAATGTACTTTAGTTATTTGTTAATTTTCTATTCGATCGTATTTTCGTTACATTTTTTTTGATTATTACACTGTATATAAATATTATCAAACGCTCCTTTTCATCAGCCACTTTATAATAATATTGTAACGTTATTAATCGTTTTATTTTAGTTTTATATTACCGCATTTGTCGAAGTTAATAGATCGAATAAATTTACTCGCGTGCTTTTTTTCCAAACTATTCTATATATATATATATATATTCATATTTACGTATGTCTATTTATTAATATCTTCCATAATTTTTAACGAATAGAAAAAGAAAGAAAAGAACGACTGATTAAATTCGAAATTATTTTAAGTTTATATAAGCACCCTGGATGTGCCCCGCACAATAATAAGCTCGGAAGACTGGCGTTTTTGTCAAATTAAGTTTTATTTTTGTTATTGTTATAAAGAGAAACGTAATTATCGCGCGATAAATATATTTAATTAATTATAGAAGCGAATAGAATTTCCCAATTATTATTTGAATACTATACATTTGGATTACTACTACTACTATCACTACTATTACTTTTACTACTATTACTACTACTACTATTACTAATACTACTACTACTACTATTACTACTACCACTACCACTGTTATTACCACTACTTCTACTTCTACTACTATTACCATTACCATTGTTATTACCAATAATATTACTACTACTATTACTATTACTATTATTACATTAATACTACCACTATTATTACTATTACTACTACCACTATCACCCCACATACTACTACTACTACTACTAATACTACAGAGGCCCCGTTCTAGTCAATAGTCAGTTAGGGCTGGTTCCATTGTCAAATTTTTATTTTAATAATTTATTTGAAGTCTCCAAGCCGTAAATGTTGTAGTATTACGTTGGTGGAGATTAACGTTTATATATATATATAATTTTTTTTTCGTCTAAGTCATAATTTAATTTGTATGATCGTACACGCTACGTAAAAACACGAATAATGTCGCGTCATAATAATAACGAACGCCGCTTGAATTGTATAATTAATAAACTGCCGTGTATCGTGAATTCGTGCGATCGCTCGCCGAATTGAACAACAACGACAACCGCCCGTTGTGCCTGTGAATATGTGTAATAAACGAAACGAAACTTTTCTTCCGTTATTTTTATTGTTTACGTATTTTCGATACAAACCAACGAATTGTGAACGAATAAAAACGTGTTGACCAAATAATCGTTAGCCGAGTGTTATTATTTTCCGCGTCTGTTAAAAAATCCTCGTCGGCGTTGCCTCGCAAATAATAAATACTCGCCGCCGTATATACATGGGTAACGCGCGTCCAATGGTCGATTCGTAAAAATAATTTTAAACGAATGTCGACGCGATTACTGGCCGCAAATAGTAATCGTCGATCGTAGAGTATATTCGTGGTGCCGGGAGTTGCGTTTTCATTTTCCTGATACGCCAACCACGAGTAAAATTGTACTCCGTATAAATCAATAATCGTGTAATTGTCGTACGGACGACGTTGTTTCCATTAGACGTTCGCCGTACGCAGTCGACGTTCGTTAAAATTGCCCACCAATCGCGTTCGGAACCGATTCCGAATGGTGGAGAGGAGGTTCATTCAAGCGTGTTCAAAAAAAAAATTTCGAGCGTTTCGTTTTCGATAATAGGTAAAACGGAGAATCGCGGTACGAATATTTAACACCAAAATTCCGGCGGGGGGGGGAGCACAAGTTGTCCCGGACGGTTTTCCTTACGGTTTATCGTAATAGGACAACGGTCAACAATGTAACCCGTTACTTCCAACGTTTCGCGGCGACACCGACCAATCCGGAGAACGTTTCGAACATCGGCGGTGAAAAGCGGCCGAGAGAGAGTTTTATTTACGGAGAGAGGACGTTGTTGTTTAGACGCGACGAAGAGTGGGCCGCCGGGTGAAACCGAATCGAACAACGGCGTAAAGGTTCCTCCGCACCCAGACACGTACCGGTACCGTGTCCGTCAGCGACCGCGGCTTATTAAAAGGCCGCCGGGGGGGGGGGCCGTCACACGATCGGGGACGCCGCCGTTTTTGTGGTCAGTAGCTCAGTGTTGGTAGAGGACGTGCAGGCGCGCGGGTGGCTATCCATAGGTTAGCGTTTCCCAACTGGTGTTCCGCGGAACCTACGGGTTCCGTGAGAAATTTGGGAAAATATAAAAATTATTTTTAGGTTCCTTATCCTACGATAAAATATCAAGGTTCCTATAATAGGGGTTCCTCAAAATGTTCAAGCTCCCGCAAGGGTTCCGTAAGTAAAAGAAGTTGGGCAAACGTTGCCATAGGTGTTCAAATCCGAAGGAAACGTGACGGTTTCGGTTAGGCAAGCGCGTCGAACGGGTCCCCGGGGGCGAAACGCGGTTGTGCCTAATCGCCAGTATATTACGACGGTTTCAATTATCGCCGACCAACCAATTATTTTATCGGGATAATTTTACCGTTATCACGGTCGGGAACGATCGCGATACGGCGGTGGTATTCGTTCATTTTTTTTTTGTTTCGCTACGC
>JAIPRN010004383.1:0-15372 GCA_025469175.1 Geopemphigus sp. TES_GeoC_2020
CACATCTGCACATTCGCCGAGAAAGAAACGACTTTCGATTCGCACGCTCTTGCGGCGTTTTTTCGTCGTTGAAATTCGTAAAGAACGCAGTGCCGGGGATTCGTTCCCATTTTCGACCCGACTTAACTGAATACAATACGTTGAGCCTTTCGTAGAAACGAAATCGTCACTCTTTAATATCTATATACGCGTGATTACGAGAGAACGGGAAAATCCGTTTAATTTAAAATTGATTCGCGACCGCTGTAACTAATTTGGATTATTCGTTTGTACGCCTAATAAACACTACGCCGTTTATTTTACGTCCGTTATCGTTATGAATTCCGTTCGATTTTCGAAGGTTTATATTATTCGTATCACGTAATAATTACCCGAGTCCATTGACTGTATTCGTTATTAATTGACTAATACGATTATTTCTGTCGTAATCGAAGGTTCGTTTCTTCTCCGTCCGCTCTATTTGTTTTCATTATCGTTATCGCGCCGCGCCGACGCGGGGATTGGTTCGGTGTATTAATAAATAGACAATTCACGAAACGAAATGTATTCGTTTATTTACGCGCGCGGGATACAATTCCGAACACGCGATCGATTTACGTGACGTAGAAATCGTGATAATCCGACACACACGCGATAGTGTACGTTTTTCATCGTCGGAAAACTTACCGGACGGGAGTGCGTTTGATTTACGGTAACGTTGATATTTCCAAATCTGTTCGCGCGTGGTTTGACAAATCGAATATAGTCCGTTTCACGGCACTATAGATATTCGATTACAGCGCGACTCGTGGACTAAGTTTGGCATTCCGTTGTTTCCCAAACACGCGGCAATTCAAAATCTTATTATATCTATTTCAATAACGAAAACATTTTTTTCTTTTTACAATTTTTTAAAATATAATTTATTGAGTAGTTTTTTTTTTTAAAAAAAAAACGTAATATACCTAACAGGCGCCATATTTGTTTTAAATTTAGCGCGCTTTTATACGAACGTTTTTGAAAACCCCGAAGAGAATTGTCCGCGGGTCGAGCTGTAATATCTAGTGCTGTGAAACGGACTATAGCATAAAAAATACTTTAAAAAAGGAACGCGCTCGGGGATTTCAAGCAATATATGTATGTATGTATATACGTACCGATAGGAACGATCGAAACGCGGTAAACGTAAAAATACGCGTAATTTACTACGGTCACGGTATTCGGACCGGACAGTACTTCTCTAAAGATGTGACCCGCGATATGTTCGTCCGAAAAAAATCGAAGACCCGGACAGTGCCGAAACAATATATTGATAATTATACTTCTGGACCGTGTTCGTCGTACGTCGGATAGTCGACAATTGTCCGACCGCGTTGGTTTAACGAAAAATTGTAAACGTTTCGGGAGGAAATCTTTCTTTTACCGCCGTTATTGTTCGTTTCGGAATTACGGCGAATACGTTTTCGTCGATATCGAACGCATTATTACCAAACATTCAATACGCGTTGCTTATTTAGTCGTCTACGCCAATAGTGTCACGCGTTTGGTCCGACAGCACCTTGTTTACCCAATATTCGTGTGTTCATTGTACCGTCACCGGTAGGACTTTAAACATTTATTCGCTTAACCGTTACAAAACAGCAGCCATGGCTTTCGTGAAAAATATTAATTTGTACACCTTTATCGTAATTATCGTTATAATTAACGTGGACATTTCTGACGCCAACGGTACGTAAGGAATACAATTAATATAAATTTCTTTCTTAGATCGTTTTTATTCGCGCATTTCTTTCAGAGCACGTTCCTATCTGACGAGATAATGCCTCTATCTTCTCGTTATTATCGGTACATTTCGCCGCTTCTTTCGTGTACTCCGTTCTCGTGCTACCTATTTATAGCCTTCCGTGACGTTTTTCGTTAGGCTATCGTCACTGCACGTTATGATAATACGTTTTCAACTTAATCGTATTTGTCGTTAAACGATATTTCATTTTATCACGATTACGCGTTGTACGTTCCAGTTATATCTGTTTTATTCGTTTCGAACGTGATCAAATTCGCGCTTGAAATCCGTCGTGAATATACGGATATTAATCGTCGCGTAATCGTTTCGTTAAATCGACTAATTGATACGCTTCGCGGGCATTTGAATAACGCGTGTACGCTTATATTGGACGTGAAAAGAATAAAAATAAAGTTAGCCGAGTCCAAATTAATATTAAGTATCGTGTTATTTTAAAAGTTTCGTTCGCGCGATTTATATTGAAATTGTCGTTGTGTCGGTCTTTCAAGACTTTTCGAAAGTCGTTAAACGATCAATTTTTCTTCGACGGTTACCTTTTTCGTCGTTAATTAAACCGTTGGAAAGAGTAAATTGAAAAAAAAATTTAAATTTATTAATAATTAGTTGGCTTTAAAAAGAAATTTGTTAAAACGAATAAATCGTCGAACAATGTCGTCCGTATAACTGTATTGCAAATAAAACGCTATCGATAATTTTGAAAATTTGTACTCTTGTAGTACGTAAGTAAGGAAATCTACGCCACAATAATTATACCGACGGATATTGGGCAATCGCTTATTACTTAATGAATTACAAAGTAATTTATCGACACAATTTTAAAATTATCGAATAGAATAACAATACGAATAGCGTTCCTCGGTAACTGATAGGATCTCAAATATTCGATTTATTCCTTTCGACGAACGTGGACCAATTGACGTTAACGAATTCGAAACAATTTACGTGAAATTTTCTCGCCGTACGCAATATGAACGTTTCTTTTTTTAAATTAACGTTAAATTCGTTATTTCGGACGTATTTCGGTACGTTATTTAAACGTAACGTTGTTTAGCGAATGTATCGCCGAAGCCGGTACGTACGCAAAACTAATTTTAATTTTGACGCGCCGAAGGCTAATACCGATTGGGTAGAGTAAGTCGTGAGTAACGTAAAAAAGGGTTGTACGACGTAAAGATACGCGAAAGTGAAACTATCCCTTAGGATAACGAACGTGTAGACGATACTCGGCTTAAAATTAAACGGTCGCTTCGAATAAGCCCTAAGGTTCTGTGGGTTCGAAAACGTCACACGAAAAATTCGTAATCGATTCGTCGATAATATTATGATATTATAATTTAAGAAATTAGAACGATTTAAAGTTTTTAAAATTTCATTTCAGCTTGCATATGTAAGTTGGACAAACATGTAATGTATTGCGTATGTAAATCGTAATTAATTTGTAATTAACGCGTGTAATTATTCGAGTACATAATCCGTAACAAGTGTGTTAACAAACTCGGTGTTTACGACGTATATGTAAATAACATTCCTTTTTTACTATGTACGACACAATAAACGAATCCCCGTTGTCGTTCGTTTTGTATATAATTCGGAATAGTCGACGACGATTCGACGGCTTTTAATTATATTCGCGCGAAGCGAACCGAAGAAAATATATTTTGGAAATCGGCGCGTTTAGATAAACGCACGGCCGTTAATTCGGTCGGCGAGTTTTTTACGATTAGTATATGTATATTACATACACTAGTACGTTAGTAAATACGCGCGTATACGACTCAGGCCGGTTGTCATTATTAGACGGCGCTTTTCAAAACGATTCGAATTAATCGGCCGTCTATGCAGAGTCAGTTTGCGATCTAATTTCGTAATACAGAATTGTACGCGAAACTCGGTAGAACGTTCGACTATCGTTATTTACGGCGCGTATATATCGATAATTCGATACGTTCGAATCGGCACGCGTAAAATAGCCAATTCACGCGCGCGCGTATATATATATATATATATACATAATTTGTATAATAATAACAATTCTCCTTTCAGATCAACTCGAAATCGTTGGAAAGTTCGACAGTTAGTGTTCATTTCATATATATGTCTATAGAACGCGACGTGTTGTTGTTTCGAGCGGAATAACACGAGTGTCGTACAATAGATTTTTCACGAACCTCCGCGATATCTCGAACAAACGCACGTTCCACCGTATTCGAGAATTGCTCGCTACTAATCTAATAACTACAGTGGACCCCTCCCCGGTAATGCCCGTCGTTGTTGATTGTACATAAAAGTAGCACAATTTTTCGAATAGAATACTTCGGATTAGTTATTTTTCGGATTACGAGGTACTCTTTTTTTTTTTTTTTGAACGAATTCCGGTCTATATATGGGTAAACGGTACAAATTCCGACACCGCCCTGCGAAACGTCTGCCGCCGGATTATCCGAGTGGGGAGGGAGTCCACTGTACGAAGTGTCCGTCACGATTTAATAATATCCCGATCCGTCCTGTCTGTTTAGTGAGCTGCAGCGGAATAAAAGCGTTCGAACACGCGTACTATCGTCGTAAGTCGTTAATTGTCGATCGGCGAATATATATATATATATATATAATTGTGACGAATCCTTTGAACACTCGTATTTCTCCTCTTTCGTTTCACGTCCGTTCACTAATTTCATATTTGGAAAGTCGTTTTTATAATATCAAATTTCTACGGCGTCCAAGTCACGTGGGAATCGACGGGTAACGAAAGGGCAGATTCCATCGATACCGAACGGTTTCGTCCCACACGTTTACCGCGTAATAATACCTTTTACTGGTTTTCCACCTCGCGTTCGCTGTACCGTTTTAAACGCACGGAATGCCGAATGGTTCTCACATTTCGGCGAAACGGTATAAAAAAATCGTCCCTGAAATCCCTCGCCTCCACAATTCTAACCTCTCTAAGTCACACGTTATTTCATACACTAGGTTAAGATTAAGTCACCACCTGCTAGTTATTTTTATTTAGGTCACAATTCGTCTCCTCATTGTTCTCGTCATTTATCACCCAGTATCGACGATTTCCCTCACCTTCTTTACAATTTCCTAAGTCTACTCGACAATTTTAATCCCGCTGTTACCCTTAAAATAAACCAATTATTTTTCCCGTCACGGTTCTCTTTACAATCCTATAAATACCTTTTTTCTGTCTTCTTTGCGCAACTTTTTAAGTGTTAAGCTAATACGTTCATTTAACGAAATTTAATTAAATTAAAAAAAAATATATAAATAAGGCGATTTCCGCTGTTGTAATATCGTCAATTCGGAATCGTAATAGCGAAACATCGAGCGCGCGCCATTTTTGTCTCGTTTACGTCACTTAATCGGTAAGCGTTGGTCGGGTTAGATATTGCGAACGTTACGTTACACATTTCGTAGTACGATTGTCGAACAACCAATCGCCGTTTCGTTACAATATTTCCGCGATTTTTACGTTAGCCATTGATTTCGTACGGAATTTTCGACAACACGGGCGTCACTCGTACATGGGCGCCGCCAATTTTTTGAGCGTATTGGCGTGTCGATTTGTTTCCTTCCAACGGCGACCGATCGAACGTTGTTATTGCGTGATAACGTACAAGTTTACAGGTCGAGAAACGCGCGCGCGGGCAACCGCGTTTCGTATAACGAACGCGTGACTTTTTCGATTTTCCCGTTTTACGACTCGAGTGTAAGGCGAATGGTACGCGATGAGATTTTAGAGCGACATAACGGAGATCCGTATGTTTTATACGTCTAAACGTTGTCCAAGTTCGCGGGATCGTGGTTTGTTTTTTCGTAGTTTCCAGATTTAAATTTCCCGTCGTTTTCGTCGCGCCGAACGTTTACGTTAAATTTACTTTCGGACGGTCCCGATAAGCCGGACTCGGTCCGAGCTTTGGTTGGTCGATCGTACGTCGTAAGGAAAACGTTCGTCTTCCCGTTTAACACGCTCGAATACCTTCCGTCATATCACTCGAGCGCCGTATACGAATGGTTCGACAATGCCGTGACGATAAAGCGCCCACATTTTTTCGCGGCCTTTTTAATTGAAATTTAACCACCTCGATACGAGCGCGTTACGGCATCGGCCGTACCGTTTTACGCGATAATACAAAATCGGGAGCTCGTCCCTAAGTGTAGGCTGCGATGGTCAAGACCGAACGTCGGGAAATATTTTTAATCGTATCCGATTGTTTTCCCGAATTCCGTTTGTCTTTAGTTTCCGTTCGTCACGTTTGTCGTCGATACCGTCGCGATAACGTTCCAATTTAATTTACGCCTTTTCAAGTCCCGTCGGTTTTCGCGCCGTTATATGGTTACAGAAATGACGATATTTTATTTGTGACAAGGCGATTAGAAAATAAACGTTCGTATTTTAAACGTTTCGTGCGTAAACGATAGTTAACCATTTCGCGGACGGCGATTTGTAAAAAATTGGGTTCGTTCCCCTTTCGACAATTATCGTACGTGGAATATCCACGATCAATTATTATTTTTTTTTTTTTAGTTAGCACTAAAAAGATTAACATCAAAAACGCCAATACGAGTAATTTTATTTTTAATTTTTTTTTTCGTAATAATAACGTTAAATTTCGACGAGTAAAAAAAAAAATTATAATTTTGGCCTAAAAATTATAATTTCCGATAAAATAATCGAAGAACGTCACGTGTACATAAACCGCGTTACGGTATTTCGTAGATTTCTTGGAGGAATATTTCAAACACCTCTATTCAGAAGCGAAGTCCCGTACGTAGTATACGTGTGTGTGGTACACATAACGAACGGGTTTTTACATATTATTGTTCCACCGTTAGATTACGATAAGGATATATTCCAGGATCCGATGCGTTGGTGTTTGGACAAATTTTTCAGTTCGTATCCACTTTTTTTTCATTACGCGCGGTTCGTTATTGTTTTTTTTTAGTTTAACGGCCGCGCGTTTTCATTAATCGACCGTTGCACGAAATTGGATATAGATCGCGAAAACACGCGCGGCGTTAAGGAGTACGAAACTCGAATAAATTACGACGATATTTCTAAAAATGAACGAGGGATATAATTGGCGAATTATCGCCGTTTAATAACAAAACGAATACGCGCGTGTTCGAATATATACAGTGTGTTGGCCGTAAGTATTAATTATTGTTCTAGCGCTAACACTGATGAAGGAGGAGAAGAAAAAAACGAAATGCCAAGGTAACGACGGATAATCCAAAGTCATTTATTAAACTATCGCCGACGCGATAATTTACGGATGTGTAGGGTCGGGTGTCTACACGGTCACGCCGTCCATTGATAATCGGTCGCCACGTATTCCCTTTGCGCACGTTCCTCCTGGCTTTGTTCCAGGCACGGTCCGAGTGCCGCCACGCTCATCGTGTGTCGATTAAATAAGTCGATTGCCTCGACGGGTGACCGAACGCGTTTAGTTTTAGCTCGTAGGACTACGGGAGTGCGCCTTGGGACGCGATATCTTTTCCCCGCGGTACATCTCCGAAGTTAGTTGCGTTCGATAATCGTAATTATTTGTTCCCGTTCGGAAACTACACGATTTAAATATAGTACGTTCGGCGTGTTCGTACATTTCGGTTCGCGGGCTTTTTTTGTTTCGTTCGCTTATTAAATTTTTTTTAATCGTTTCAAGACTGTATACTTATTTCGAAAGTCTCTTCTACTTAAAGAACTTCGTTATATTAATCGTATTTAGTCACCATCAAGTTTTATTGCAATTATCCGGCTACGATGCCCGCTGGCCAAAGCCATTTTTTTTCTCGATAAAAAAAAACTCTCGGCGAATTTCGTAAGCGACTTAACCGTACACACTATCGGATCGATAGTTGCGAACGTCGTTTTTAACTGTAAATTGTCCGGACTTTGAAACGACCATACGTTGACGAGCGTGTTGCTACGATTAGCTACGTTTTACCGTTTACATAAATAATCCGACGGCATTCGACAAATGTTAATTCGCTGTTTTTTAAGCTGTAATAATAATTCATGTTATCCGATACGATAATAACACACACACTATGTTCTCACGTTTTTCGAAAAACAAAAAAATTTTCGACAAATATTTAATATTTGCTTATAGCTAATACGAAAACTAATTTTCTAGGATATTACAAAACATCCGGGTTTAATGGTAAGTGATTTAATCGTACGTTCAAAGAGACGATATGTTTAGATCCATAGTGTCTATTAACGTTGGCCATTTACTCGTGTCTAAATTCACGCCTCGTGTAAATTTAATTCGTTTTCGTGGTACATTTTCAGCTGATGGTACTGCGGAAGAAGCCTTGCATCATGCGTTTTTTATAATACGTGCGTACATTGCGAACGAATATTTCCCTAAATCGATAATATTTTTAACGTATACGCGTCCAACGGGTAGACTTAATTGTTAAGTTAAACGTACAAATTCGTAAAATACCGAACGATAAACACGTTTAAATCGCTACACTTGTTTGCGCGTCCGCGTCATACATTTTTCGTTCGAGGATTCTGCATTGTCGATCGTTACTCGTATAACAGTAAATCGTATCCCGATAAAACAATTTAGCGTGATACGATATGGAAACGACATTAAGAATGGAAGGGTCACGTCATAAATGTTTGTACGGTGGCTCGCGCCTAAACGTTTTTTACGTTCTCAGTAATCCCGTTACGTAATATCGAAATCATTCGACTTATATTTTTATATCTATATATAAACGTTTGCATCGAAATATTTTTCCTCTTTAAATAGATGAAAATCTACCGTTTCACAGTATGTTATTTTTAATTATCTTATTCTAGTTCGAATAATAACAACCCCGACGTACAAACGATTTTAAAATTTTTATTTATGTATTCATACATCGTCGTAAATGAAAGAAATAATGAATCGTAAGAGCTAAAAAAAAATAATTACGAACGAGCTGTAAATCAAAATAGCACTACGTGTCTTCGGGACACTGCCGGAATTATTATACAATATAAAAGCCGAGTAAAAAATAAAAATTCGTATAACGTTCGACGAGTCGAAACACATATCACCGTGTAGGATGACCCGTAAGACGTTTGTAGAAATTAAAACGATAAAACGTTAATACGCGCGTATTTTTAGATAAGGCGTGGCAATACTTCGAATACTTGTATGAAGAACTTCAAAGCCGCATCGGTACGTATTATTATTTAATGCGAATATTTGAAAACAAGAAAAACTTAGAATCGAATACGTTAGAGATAACGCGTCGTACGTTACACGTTGAGCGAAAATAATGAAAAATTCCCGACGCTTAAGTTTGTTTTCAATGAAATTGCCGATTCCTTGGCTAAATCCACAGCTATATTACGGCATCCATCGGTACATTTACTACCGTGGTCGGATTTCCAAAATTAAACTTTGTATCAACAAATTATGGCTTAAATCCATTTTAAATTTACCACCACATTTTGCCGCTTGGTATAGAAGTTTAAACCCCCCTGTCTCTTCTCGTACTTGGTTTTCTCATCTTGATCTATCCCGTAAAACCATCTGTTCTTTTTCCTGTCTTTTTTCCGGTCACACTTTACTTCCTTCTCATTCCTTTAAAATGTTCCTAAACGACTCACTTCTCTGTACAAATCACAAAACTCCTGTCACTTGTAACATTAATCATATCCTTTTCAACTGCCTCGCTTTTCTCTAGAGCGCTCTAGTTTTCTTTCGCTTCTGAATTCTCTCAATATCCCATTTAATACCCATCATATTCTTTCTTCTAAATCTCGTACTGTCATCATCGCCACCTTATCATTTTTCTATAATTTTGGGTTTCGTATTTAAAAACTTAAAATTCGAGTATTTCTTTTTTTTTTTTGTTTAATTGTTTAATTGTATATTTGTCTAATTTCTTTTGTCTTTTTTTTTTGTTTAATCATTTCTAATTGTCGAGACTAATTGTTTTACAAAGTTTTAATAAAAAAAAAAAGGTTCGTTTTCAATTTGTAAAAGTCGAAATAACACGCTCAATTTCCGTTCGTCATTAAACTGATCCCGGGAAATATTCGGTATTAATTGTTTTTGTTTTAGATCATAAACGTCTACTAGGACCGACCGATTTTTGTAACACGAAAATAAACAACACAGGTGGCTCCGGGACCCTCGCCCATCTACAGCAACTATCACGTAATGGACGGATTATAATATTATTAACAAGAACAAAACGATATACACTTCTATAACGTAATCGGATTCGGTATAATAGATCTCGCTGTTTGCGAACAATCGAAAACAACGTATTCGCGTCGCTATTATATAGCGATTAAATAATTTTAAATTCGTATAAAACCGACAAGAATATTAGCAATTACCTAAGAACGCCGTTATTCGATAAACAAGTTAAAATTCTAATAAAGTTCTAATTCTGTATAATTATTGGAGAATAAAGAATCAGTTACCTAAACAGACGAATAGGAAAACCATTCAAAATCGACTACTGTCCGCTAATCATATTTGCCAACGTCAATTAAGGATTGACGATCGTCATTCGAACGGAAATAGCATTCGCCAAGTTTACTATAATTTATTTTGTTACATAATCGGGGACAGGGTTCAAATACCTTCCCTCCAGCCGTGCCCACGCCCTCTGGAGACTATAGCGTCGATACCGCAAACTTTATGGAGCCAAGTGGAATCCAACCGCGTAATGTCGAATAATACGAACGAGACTATTGTCTCGATGTATGTGATACAATAACGAATTTCGCTATTTGTCGGTAACAGGCGACAGTCTTTCGATTGTACACTGAGAGTGGAACGATTAAAATACTTTCCGTCGTTATCGCACCAACATTTTATATACCCGACGCGTTATGAGTGGCCAAAAATTTTTATACAACACGCCCAAAACTCTGTTCTCCATGAATCATATCCGCTTTCTTCATTCAAACGTACCCGAATCGTTCGAAATTCGCTAATATTTGTATCGCTTAATTTATTTTAGTTTCTTACGGCATGCAATATCCGGAACACCGTTTGAATATATTCCCTCCGTCCGGATACGCGCCTACTGGATATAATCATCCCGGAGGCACAAGCCTAATTGGCTCGAGTGGAAACCAACCAGGAAGTAAATTCGAATAATACAATCAATACCTCGGTACCCATTTCCAGGGAATCCATAATGAATTTCGTTGATTGTCAGTAACAGTCGGCAATCTTTCAATCGTTCCCCGAGGAACAGACCATTACAATACTCTCTTTCATTTTGCTCCGAAAGTCGTATAACCGACGTTTTATTAATAACAGATAATATCACTATAAAGAATTCTTTAATAAGTCACGATTAATGGGCGAAAGGGTAGCGACAAAGTCTAACGACGAAATAATTGCTTATACAATAAAAATACTAATATTAATAAATAGGAAACGAAGGCATCTCGTCTATATTTTCACAGTTGTGTCTCTCACTTTAGTTGAATTACCAAAAGAATTTGTTAACGTCGTTGTCGCAATATCAAATTAACAACCGCGTAAAAAAATCTATATAAATATTTATTAGTGTCGAACGAACACTGATATTAAAATTAATTATTATAACGACAACGATATATTATTGTTTTATAAAAGGGCTTTAATTAGTAAGAATAATAATAAGAACAAAATTCAATATCGACTATAATTCACAAATCGTATTTGTTATAACCAATTAACCCGCGTAATCTTCGTTCAAATATAAACGAATGATTGGAAATTCGCCATTATTTGTTTCACTTTAATTGTTTTCTTAGATCTTTACGGCACGCAATATCCGGAACACCGTTCGAATGTATTCTTTCCATCGCAGTACGCGTCTACTGAAGATTATGGTTTTCGGGGCAAAAACCTTATGGACTCAAGCGCAAGTCAATCAGGTAACGTCGAATAATAATAATATAACACAATAATAATAACGGACCCAAGTGGAATCCAACTGTGTAATGTCGAATAATACGATGGAGACTATTGTCCGTATTTATGTGAATACAATAAGCAATTTCGCTGTTTGTCAGGCGACAATCTTTTGATTATACCCTGAGAGAAGAACGCCTAAAATACTTTCCGTCGTTATTGTACCAAAATTTCATATACGCGTTGTTAGCCATCGAACATTTATATACGCACGCTCAAAACTCAATTGGTACTATTCTTCATAAATCATATTCGCTTTTATTAATTAAGGGGAATAACTCGCGTAATCTTCTTTCGTACGTAAACGAATCGTTCGAAATTCTCGATTATTTTTATCGCTTAATTTTTTTTAGATCCTTACGGCACGCAATATCCGGAACACCGTTCGAATGTATTCTCTCCATCCGGATCCGCGCCTCCTGGAGATTACAGTCGGGAAAGCATAAACCTAATTGATTTAATCGAAAACCAACCACCGAGTAATGTCGAATAACGTAACCGAGGCCTAGGTGTCTTTATTTTCACGGTCGCAGTAACAAACGGCGTTATGTGTCGGTAACACGCAACGGTCGTTCAATTGTTCCCCGACAGCGGAACCTTTGAAATACGTTTTGTCATTATCGTTCCTAAAGTCGTATACCAGACGTCAGCGAATCGTTCGAAATTGGCCGTTATCGGTTTTAGTGAAATTTTCGTGTTGTTTTTTTTTTAGATCCTTACGGCACGCAATATCCGGAACACAGTTCGAACGTATTCCCTCCGTCAGGCTACGCGCTCGCCGAAAATTACGGCCTCGACGGCACGAGCCAGATGGGCTACCAACCACCTAACCGTACGACCATAGTCTTCGTTTAAGTAGCGTAATCGTCCGCAGACGTTGATTGTTCAACGTCGTATGACCGGTCCCTCGCCGAGACCGTTCTCGTCCCGTAGGTTACAAAACGTAATTTCGACCGTAGTTTTTTTCTATGTTTTCGCCGCAGTCTGTAATACTGGTACGTACTACGATCCGGCTAATATGGGTCACGCCGCGCGACCGGGAAATACCACGCAAATGGACGATTATGACAACGTCTACCCCACCATATACGCTTCCGCCGATTAAAATACAAGTATTTGTCGGCAATAACGTAAAGATTATTCGTTTTTCGTCGCCGATTTTCCGTTCGGCTCGCGAAAACGATTGCCGCATTTTACGTCGTAATCGGAAACGGTATTACCGATTTTAACGTTTATATACTTCCAATGGTCCGGTCGACCCGTTCCCGTCGGGCGATATAACTTCTTTTTTTTTAATTCGGCAAAATCTCAAACATCGATTACGAAATAATACGCACACGCTCTCTTTCAAAACAATCGTAACGAAATTTACCGTCGGTAATGTAAAGAACAGAATACGGAACGAATAATATTCGTCGACGCGTACCGCGTGTTATTAAGCGTTTTACCGTCCGTCGCGTCCGAATTTAAACGCCACTTATAAAACCGCGATTTCCTACAAAACGATCGTTATGCATATCGAAAATACTAATAAACACGCCGCCGCTATGCGGAATGGTATTTCCGTTACGTTTTCCGAAATTCGTTTTCAAATCATGAATCGATCGTTGTTTCTTCCCGTCATCCTTAAAAAACACTTTATCGCGTTCACGAATACGAGAATCTTATCGGTTCTCGACTTTTGTTCGCGATCGTATCGAACGTATCCGGTTGATGGATTTTAGTCGCGTAAAATCGTAATCAACCGACGGAGCGTAATGTTCGTTGTTTTTATTTTCTTATATACTTCGACCGTAATTATGAACGATATGTATGCCGATCCTACGAACGTGGGTCTCAACACGCAATCAGGAAATACGTTTTCGAATAATCCGTACATTTGCGTGCTTCCCGCCATTTACGTTCCCGACAAACATGGTTCACGTATTTTCATTGATAATATACGTTTCGTCCGTATTTTTGGCGACGCGGTGAAAATATGCGCTATTCGTAACGGTAACGATCATTTTCTTTTCCACCTTGGCGGCGCTCTGTCGCTTTTTAACGATTTATTAGCAACCCCTCAATCCGTTTCAATCGCGATTAATTGTCTTCGATCCGCTATTATGTCTAACGTCAACTCGCGTTTAACAATTTTAAAGAAATTCGCTTATAATAATGGAGATGCGTGTGCGCCGACGAATAGAACGCGAGTGAACATTTTCGATAGTAATCTACGTAGGACGGGACGTTTTTAGGATTTTTTTTAAAAAATATCCTAAAATAGGATTGCTATATTAATACTGGTTTATTGTGTTTAGGTTCATCCAGCGAATACGATCCGAAATTCAACCCATAACACGGAGCTCTTGTAACGTGAATTCCGTTGCAATAGAACTACGGAATTTCGATTTAATAAACGAAATTAATACAAATCAATAAATAGTTAACGTCGAAAGTCGCGCCATTGTAACGATTTATTTAAATTGCCGACGTTTTACGTAAACAATATTACGTTTATATAATTACCAACGACTGGCCAAGTTATTCGTTATAAATTGACAGGTATAATTTAATAATAATTTTTTTTTATATTATTGAAACTTTGTAAAACAATAATAATAATAATTATTTCACCGTAATCAAAGGTTTTCTTTATTTTTTTTTTTACTATATTATAACTTCCACGTTCTCTTTAGGCTTATTTTGTGCACAAATAAATAGAAATAATAAAATAAACTGACACATATATATATACAAAAACTTATATTTGTTGCGGGATAAATTTGAACGGGCAAAAAAAGGATTGTTGATCACATTTTTGCCGTTACATACGATTACAGTTTATTGTAACGTAATTAGTAATAGTAATAGTTTATGTAACGTACAAACGACGATAGTACCACTCACACAGTAGCCTACGTTTCCCATCGTCGGAAAATGTAACATACATCGTCGAACTATTATGGAATTGCGTTCGACATTTAGTATGTTAACGTTAATATTTCCATTTCGTCGAAAATCAAAAGACCGTAAAACTTATTTCGAAAAATATATTTCCCTTACGCTTTTCGAAAATATTCGTAAAATTTGTTGGCAAGTTGTTATTTTTTTTTGACGTAATTCGATTCGCGTTATTTCATATATACTGTTGAATGCACGGAAATTTGGGAAATGTCGTCAATATTTCGGCAATATTTTTTCATTGTGTTTTATATATTTCTATAACTCTGAGCCAAAGTATGGAATGGTTTCGTATTAAAACAAAAACCTTTTATAATCCGAGACGGATGAATCACAATTTTCTCGATATTCGTAAATTCTCAAACATATGTTTTTGGCTTTTTAGATCGTTGAATATCTGATTTTCGCCTCGTATTGAACAAAACTAATATTCTGTGTCGAACGTATGATACATGTGTTATATTTCATATATTATATAAATATGCAACACGTTTAAAATATTTCGTTTATTTAACCGTTTATGCTTATAGGTTTGCTGCGTTTTCTGTTGTTTTAATAGGGTCATATATTTTCGAAATACGTGTATTCGCGTGACAGAAGGCGGGTTCGTGTAAAATAATTTATCGAATCAACCGTAAAAATAAGTTATGACTGCGGTTTTCGTAAAAAATATTTATTTTTGCGCTATCTTCATTGCGATTTTAATAATTAAAA
>JAIPRN010004384.1:0-15371 GCA_025469175.1 Geopemphigus sp. TES_GeoC_2020
CCCTCACTGGCCCGGAAAGCCTGAAGGCAGTACTTCGGACCAGTGAATCGCCATCGTTTATTGAAAAAAATAATAAAGTTTTACAAAAACGATCATCCTTAAGGGTAGACGGGCAACGCGAGCTATCCCCACTTTGTTTTACCCCGCCCCCCGTACATCGAATCTAATTCACAATAATCCTTAAGAGCTATCACTTCTTAAAAACTATCACATGAATGGTGCACGGTGACAGGACAATACCCTGCCACGGGGCAACCATTTACATCTTCCATTACAAACAAAAATAAAAGAATATAAAATAAACTTTCTTCCCCTGTTTAGCGGCCTAGCCGCCACCTCCTCGAGACCACGACGGGGTGGCGGAGCTGTCACGCCAAGTGCCCGTCTCTGTCGTTCGGCGACTTTCCCCGCCATTTTCCCGTTCCATGTTCAAGCTAAGGGTGTCGGCGAACGCGCAGAGCAAGTTGCCCATTGTGTTCGTGCGCCGGTCACATCAGCGCACCAAGTGTGCTTTAAGGTCGCCAGCGACCATCAACTCGCCACCCGCGGCCCAGGTGGCCGTCACACCGACCCGTAGGCATTCCAGGGACTGTTCGAATTCGGGCATACGAATGCTGGGCGGGGGCGTAGCGGCCGTATATGCGCAGGGCGCCTTCTACTGTTGCCGCCACGAGCCCGTCGTTGACCTTCAGCTTACCGAGGGAGATGCCCGGGCGGAGCACACCAAAAAGTCGCTTTCCCGGATAATCTGCCAGAACATGCCCTGGGCACACCTGTCGTGGTTTAGGATGGTCTGAACCATCCTATGCCTCCATGGACGTCGTTGGTCCAGCGGAGGGCGACGTTTCAGCCGCTAGCCCCACCATCTCGTCTTCTTCCTTCTTCCTCTTCTTTGGCAACGCCTCTTTTTGTGTTGCCTCATCGTCCATCTCTTCCAATGGTACTCTCTTTTTCTTGGCGGCTACTGGCTCCTGGATTTCTGTAGCCTCTTTCTTCTTCTGCGGCTCTCCTGAACCGCAGTTGTTCGCCGGACATTCTCGGGCAAGATGTCCTACCGCCTTACAGCGGTAGCACCTCCCGTCCTTGGCTGGCTCCTTGCACGACACGGCCATGTGACCCCGTCCTCCGCAACGGAAGCATCCGGGTTGGCTCTTCTCCTGGAGCCGAACCCTGCATCGGGCGAACTTTACGGTCACCCGACCCGCTGCCGCCAGCTTGATGGCCACGTCGATTGGCACGTGCATACGCGCGTGCCTTCCGCCGCTGCTTGCGCCTCGGTCGGACCGAAGGGAGATGTTGCCACCTCCGTCCTTGATGCCCGCGCGAGTGACGCCGAACTCCGCTAAGCCATCCATTACGTTCTCTTTTCGAGCCCACTCGGGAACGTCGAGCAAGAGGACATGGGTCCGACGGATGGGTACGGTGACCTATGTCGTCGTACCAACGGTGTACCTCAGCTTTTCGGCCAAGGTCCTGGCCTCAAGCGCCGTGTTGACCTCGAACAGGATTCCTCCTCTCTTGGTCTTACGGGCGTCCCGAATCGTGACCCCGATGGCCCCCAAGCTAACGCTTTTGGACACTTTGTCCATCACGCTGCTCAGGGTGACTCCTGAGCAGCCCGGCCAGTCGGTCAATGGTAACCGCTGCCGTACGGGGCATCCTCTTACGTAGAAGGGCGGCCTTTTCAGCGACCGCGTTCTTCTGGCTTTTGGGGCCCGTCCACGCCTTTTCAGGCGACTTCTGCACTTCCGCGCTATGCCTTGCGGCAGCGCGCTTGGCGCCGCGACTCACAACTTCCGTCCAGAGGGGTTTGTCGACCGATGTAGTGGCCGGTTCGTCCTGCTCCTCACGGGCTCTCTGCTGTGGTTGCACCTTCTCCTGCTTCTGGTGCTGCGGCGGCTTCGATGATGACGACGACAAAGTCTTCTTCGACCTCGCCTTCCTCTTCTGCTGCTCAACTCGCGGCTTCAGACACCGCTCCGGCAGCTTTTCTTCCTTATTGGCCGGTAGGGCTTTCCCGGTCGTCTGCTTCTGCTGCTGCTGCTGCTTCCGCTGCCTCCTGGACTTGTCCTTTCCGAGGTTCTCCTTGGGCGCCGACGGTTATTGGTTGGCCGCAGCTGTGAGGCGGTCAAGCATCTTCCGCTGTACCACCATCTCCTCCGTGAGCCTCTACACCATCTGTAACAAAGAAAGTGTTACTTCGTCTGTTGGTGCAGCAACTGTTGGTGCCGAGGGAGGGCCTACCGGCCCAACGCCTGGAGACCCTGTCTCTTTCTAAGGCAAGGAAGTCCGCCCGAGGGGATTCCGGCAATGAGCAAAGTGGCGTCAGCCAAGACCGTTCTATAGGCCCGGATGACGCGTAGTGCAGCCGTCCTCTGTGGCCGAGCTATTGCTCCGAGGTTGATGCCGTACTTAGTTGCCCTGTCCGCCCAGGTGTTGGTGGCATAGAGAAGCCTGCTGTGCGTGACTGACATAAGCAAGGCTCTCTTCGATTGACTCGGGTCGCCAACGTTTGGCATCAGCCTGCCCAGCGCCACCGCCGCCTTGGTAGCTCCGTCGGAGACCGCCCTCAGATGGCCAGAGAAGGTGCGGTGGGCATCAATGTGTACACCGAGATACTTGACGCACCTCGTCATAGCCACCCGGCGGCCGCCGACGAGGAATAAAGGATCGCTATAATTCCGCTTACGCGTCAGCATGACGGCCCTGATCTTATCGTAGGCTAGCTGGAGGCCATTGGCTGCCATCCAACTCTCGATGGCCGAGAGGACAGGGTTTACCGCCGCTTCCAACGTTGATGTTGTCCGTTCCGTAGCCACTACCGCAAGATCATCGGCAAAGCCGATCAACTGCACGCCGCCGGGCATCCCCACACGAAGAAGACCGTCATAGAGTACGTTCCACAGGGTCAACCCGAGGACCGAACCTTGCGATACGCTGCATGTGACACTCATGATGGTTGGATTGCCATCGGACTCGAAGGAAAGGGACCTTTGTTGTCCGTTGTTGGAGGCGTTTCTAACGTTCAACTTCACGAGCACGCACAGGTGCTGGTACTGTGGATAACCCGTCCCGCCCAGTCCGCCGTTTGCAGCACCTTATTCATCGCGTCCTTGATGAACCGTCCTCTAAAGAATCCGTACTGGTTAGGACTCAACCCACCCGCCAACGTAAGATGTTGGTTGAGCCTTTCCAGCAGGATTCTCTCAAATAACTTGCCCAGCGAGTCGAACATGCACAGTGGCCGGAAGCTGGACGGGTCGGAGACCGGTTTCTCCGGGCCCTTCCGCCGCAACACCAACGGTGCGTGTTTCCATCGCGACGGAAACACCGCCAACTCCAGGCTGTTGTTGTATACTTTGCGGAGTACACCCGACGACGCCGCAGCAAGTGCCGCGACGACCTCGTTAGGGACGCCTTGCCTGATGGTAGTCAGCGTGCCGCGCTCTGCACCTTCTCCATGCTGATGGTATTCCACCCAAGGGCTGCTCCGTCGACCTCCGAGCTGCAGTGTCCGTCCGGTATGGTGATGGTTATCGGAATGTTCCCTCATTCAATCCATGGCCGAGCAGGGAACAGCGCTCCGGCGATCTTCGCTTCCTTTCCCCTGGAGTCCGCACCCGGGGGCTGCCTGTACAGGCGTTTTGTGACGATTCTATAAGGGACGCCTCAAGGGTCGTTGTCCACGGCTGCGCATAATTTATGCCAGCACCTTTCCTGGGCAGAGCGGATGGTGAATCTGAGTGCCTTGCGAGCCTCCCGGAACGCGACCCGCTCCTGGTGGCTGTTTTCCATCCCTCTCCTCATAGCCGACCTCTGATAGCTCATTGCAGCAATGCATGCTCTCCTACGGGCCGCGATGTCATCGTTCCACCAGTGTGCTCCACGACGCCCACGTCTGCTGTCACTTAGCCGGGCCATGCTGGCATTGCAGACGCCGTCTAGGAGGTCGTTTGGCCGTTCCGCCCTTAGCTCCGCCGATGCCGCTATTGCGAAGCGAGAAGCATCTTCCATTATTTTCCCTAGCAGTGCGTCCCGGTCTAGTTTCCTGAACGCCCATTTGGGGCCAGCTGGCGGGTGCGGGGCTTCTGCGTCCTCATCTTGGGCACTAACGTCAAACGCGACGTATTGGTGGTCACTGGTGGAGTACTCGTTCAGTATCCGCCAGTTGTGGACCACGATCGGGTCAGGACCAGAGAACGTCACGTCAATGATGCTAACGGACGCTTCGCGCACAAATGTTGGCGTGTTACCCATGTTATACGACCAGATACCGAGGCTGGCCGCGAACGCTTCAAGCGCTTCGCCCTTAGCATCAGTAACTTCAGAGCCCCAGGTGGAGGACTTCGCATTGAAGTCCCCAACCACCACAAGTGTCTCGTTAGGTCTCGTGTCGGCGCGTATTGCGCATTCCAGCCCTGCTTAGAAGCATCCGAACGCCGCAAGCGTGGCGACCACCGTGCTGCGTTTGGGTGTCCAGTAGCAACTGAACACCCTTGTGCCTCTGTATCGGAGCCAGGCGAATCCGATGCCAGCGCCTGTGCCCTCGGCAACTGCGTCCGCGTTATTTGTGAGGGCAACCGAGCATGTATTATCCAAGCTGGCAGACCAACTTGGATAATTTTTGGGCGCTCTGTTATGCTTGCTTAGGATGACCAGAGAGACACCTGTTCTGGCCTTCTTGTCGGACAGCAACTGCTGAGCAGCCCAGTCTCGGTGTAGGTTAATTTGAATAGCTCCCATTGAGCGTGGCTCAGGCCTCACTTATTCTTGGGAGATCGAACAATTTCTTAGTGTGAGATTGTATTTACACCTTTTTATTATTGTACCGGGCAATCACACTCTTCCATGCCATTCTATAATTTTCACCGGTGGTTTCGATATATTTAATAATTTGAGCTGCCTCACCGATCAACGATGCCCGTAAATGGAAATATCTTTGTATATCGTACATTCTTGGGTTATTATGTATTAAAGCCGTGTATATATCTTGAAATGCTGACCACTCATACTTACCAGAGAATTTAGGTACACTTATTGGTGCTAATTGCCCAGGTACTAGTGACCCACCACATGCATTAGCCGAGCAACTTGACGATTGTGCTAGCTCTTTTTGTCTACCACGAATATTAGTTTTGCCTTCATAAATGTCTTCACTTAATGCGACGGCTCTAAAATATGTATTTTCAAATTCTATTCGATAAGCTACTGCTACTTCATCGTTCTCCTCATTTTGCACGATTGCACTTGCTCAAATTCTATCCATACATCTTCAATCTTCTCGTGACGACATTTAATTTCCTTTCTACTAGTATCATCTCCATGATTCCAGTTTTCTATGTAGCTTACAAATCTTGTTAATTGAGATTTAATTTGGCCTCTTCTTACTCTGAGTGTTTAAATCTCGGCTGCCATACCTCTACTATTAATTATAATCAAAATTTCTTAATTGGCTAACTTAAAGAGCGGTTTCCCTTCGAGTTTATCTTATTATATTTTAATATGTGTCTTTCCCACGACCTAAAATATTTTTATTTAGCTGTACGAGTAGACTCGTGGAAATCTCGTTGGACAAAATTAAGAAAAGGATAATAAGGAAAAGACTCACCCTTTTACGCTTTTCGATGTCTAATATGATACGTTTTCGAAGTTATGACCACTTCCTAGAGTTGCGTATGGTACTTAACTTCTTTTGAAATTCGCCGACGCGTATTTAATAATCGATATTACTTTACGAGTAGTAAATGCCGAACATCGAATTATGACTTAAATAATAAAAACGAATTACGCTTTAGATCCGGCCCGAAGAACCATGCTTCGGAGCCTTTTCAAGAGAGTGGACTGTAGGTATTTTAGAATTAATAAGTCGTAGTTTTAGCGAGTATTTTATTTAGACCGCTCGGTTCGAGATTTAGCGCGCAACTGGTAATAGTACCAGGTATGAATCGGGATGTCACAATTATTTCTTTATCTGTAAACGCGATAACATTTAATACACAACAGCCACAATAACCTTTATTCAGGAATTCCGATATTAATTCCATTTATCCCAAGAATAAAACAATGGATAATCAATGTTACTGTAACAGGACTTTATACTTAATATTATATTTGAAAATGAGTATCATTCTCAAAAAACTGATGTTTGTTGCGGCAAAGTATCATATTTTATATTAATAATTTCATAAATATTATCAATAATTAATTTTGTTACTATTTCTTATATATATTTTAATAACATTACATGTGTTACATCAAAATGGACATCTATTAACTTTATCAAATGTAGTATCAAATAATATATTTAGTTAAAGTAATAATTTTATATTTCATTTTGTTTTTTTTAATAAATATATATTTTTATGTTATTTAAAAGCTGTAAAAAGTAAGTAATTTGCACTCTCCATTCATATAATGTTTTGTTTTTAATTTATAAAATATTTTAAAAACAAAAATTTTGTATTATATATAATCCTACAAAGACTTTAAGCACGTTGAATATATTCATTGAGAAAGATTATATCTGTAATTTTTGTCAGTTATACATCGATATATATTATTATATTGTATGTCTAGACGGTTATTATGGCTATTTAATTATTCTACATTCAAGGAATTATAATAACGATATATTAATATATCATCACACAAATTTCCTTTCATTTTTTTGAATACTTAATATTGGTTAACTATCTATTTAATTCCTATTTAATAAGTATAATTTAATAAATATAATTATCTTTATAAGATGAATACAAATTGAATACAAATAATATCTTTTAAGTAAAGAATTATCGACTAATATCATTTGAATTTATTTTATTCATTTTTTTCTGTCATCTTGAAGATGAAGGTATGTTTTTTTCACTTGTGATTGATATATATATATAATGTATCATTAATAAATTAAAAACTTGATATATGATGATAATATTATATACTATGTCAAAAATTTAATATTTTGAATGTAAGACACAGTGGTAGCAATTCGTGTAGTATTCGTACAATTATTAACATATACATGTATATGTATATATATATATATATATATATATATATATATCAGTATATTTATATAAAAATATACATGTATATTTAATATATATTATCGTGTAGTAGTAGTCCAATTATTAATGTGTATATATATATATATCAGTATTTTTATATTAAAATATACCAAAAATAAATTCTTAATTCAGAAATTATTGGAATGTACCACAAAATCTAATTAACTGTATATTGTGTATTTCCTAACTATTATTTCTCATCACTCTTGATAATTACTTTAATATATATTTTGAAATAAATATATGTTGGCGCTCTATGTTGTATAGGTATACGATGTGATTTTTATTAAAATATAGATATATCTGCCTATACAAAAATTATCGGTGCAATAATCTATATGTTTTTTAGTTAGATAATAACATACATTGGTTGTTAATTTATTTATGCTAAGAAGTACATAAGCCGGGGATAGACGATCTTTAACTTACCCGGACACCGTAATCGTATATTTTATGTTACCTTAATTCTCTGTTGCGCTTATTTTTGGTGTATTAATGGCTATGATTTTTAACTGATTTATAATTTATAATGATTTTAATTTCACGCACAAAATATCTGTACATTGTTTTAATTAAATGACGAAATTATATACTAGTGGTAATATTTTTTATCATTATATTAATGAATTTTATTATAATTCATACAATCTGAAACAAATCATAAAGTGTTTAAAACTTTTGTCGTCATAGTTCTCCAACGAAATACATTTTTACTTTTATAATTCTTAAATAAAAAATGCCACAATAACCGTTATTTAGGAATTCTGATATTAATTCCATCTATCTCAAGAATAAAACAATTGATCCCCAATGTTAGTGTAACAGGACTTTATATTTAATAATATACTTGGTAATATGTATCATTTTTAAAATACTGATATTTGTCGGGGCAAAGTATCATATTTTATATTAAAAATTTCATCAATATTATGAATAATTATTTTTGTTACTTTTTCTTATAAACATTTTAATAACATTACATGTGTTACATCAAAATGGACATCTATAGTAACTTTAACAAATGTATTATCAAATAATATGTTTGGTTTAAGTAGTAATTTTATATTTCATTTTGTTATTTTTAATAAATATTATAAATATATTTTTATGTTATTTAAAAGCTTTCGAAAGTAAGTAGTTTGCACGTTCCATTGATATATTGATGTTTATAATTAATAAATCAATAGAAAAACAAAAATGTTTTATTATATATAATCCTACAAATACATTAAGTACATTGAATATTTTCATTGAGAAAGATTATATTTGTAATCTTTGTCTGTTATGCATCGATATGTATTATTATATTCGGATATCTCATTAAAAAAAAAAAATAATAACCCTTTCTACAATTTATATTTAATTATAGAAATTGTTGGTTATTTTTTTTGTGTATTTCATTAATTTTTCTTTTATGTATATTTTATAACTGTAAAATATATGACTACAAGTATATTACTTATATATTTTGTAAAATATATTAACAAAATTGCCTTTATATGTTTGGAATATATAAAATTTCCTTTTTTTAGTTTAATTTACTGAGTTTATATACACCTTAAGATTGCATGGATGTCAAAAATGTTATTAGGATTATATTGCACATTTTAGGTTTGAAAATAAGGTTAGGTTTAATGAGTTAACAAAGTGTTTTGGGTGAATTATTGTCTGATATCGTTTGAATTTATTTTATTTATTTATTGCTGTGTCATCTTGAAGATGAAGTTATGTTATTTGCACTTGTGATTGACATATATTATGTATCATAAATAAATTGAAAAAGTGATATATGATGATAAAATTTTATACTAGTCATTAATTCAGTCTTTTGAATGTGAGATAGAGTGGTTGCAATTTGTGTTGTAATCGTCCAATAATTAATATATATATATATATATATATATATCAGTATTTTTATACTAAAATATACCAAAATAAATACTTAATTCAGTATATATTGGATTGTAGCACAATATCAAATTAAATCTATATTGTGTATTTCCTTACTATTATTTCTCATGACTCTTGATAATTACTTTAATATATATTTTGAAATAAATATATGTTGCGCTCTATGTTTTATAGTTATACGATGTGATTTTTATTAAAATATAGATATATCTACCTATACAATAAAAATCGGTGCAATAATATATATGTCTTTCTGTTAGATAATAACATACATTGTTTGATAATTTATTTAGGCTAAGTGCATAGGCCGGGGATAGACGATGTTTAACTTACCCGGACACCGTAATCGTATATTTCATGTTACCTTAATTTTCTGTTGCGCTTATATTTGGTGAATTAATGGTTATGATTTTTAACTGATTTATAATTTATTATGATTTTAATTTTACGCACAAAATATCTGTACTATTTTTTTAATTAAATGACGAAATTATATACTAGTAATAATTTATATTTATCTTTATATTCATGAATTTTATTATAATTCATACAATCTGAAGCAAATCATAAAGTGTTTAAAATTTTGGTCGTCATTGTTCTCCAACGAAATACATCTTTACTTTTATACTTTTTAACAATATATGCCACTGTTTCGGAGCCTTTTCTTGAGAGTGGACTGTAGGTATTTTAGAATTAATAAGTCGTAGTTTTAGCGAGTACTTTATTTAGACCGCTCGGTTCGATATTAAGCGCGCAACTGGTAACAGTAGCAGGTATGAGTCGGGAAGTCACAATTATTTCTTTATCTATAAACGTGATGACATTTAATACGCGACATGCTGCCCGCCTTGAAACAATTTTCAACATTGCAAAAAAAAAACACACTAAATAATTAAAAAATAGTAAACATGAACAAAAAAAAATTTGAGGTTTGTAATTAATTCAATATATAAATCGTATAAATTTGGCAAGCATTTCAAAATAATTATTTAGGCTAAGTGCATAGGCCGGGGATAGACGATGTTTAACTTACCTGGACACCGTAATCGTATATTTCATGTTACCTTAATTTTCTGTTGCGCTTATATTTGGTGAATTAATGGTTATGGTTTTTAACTTATGTATAATTTAAAATGATTTTAATTTCACGCACAAAATATCTGTACATTTTTTTAATTAAATGACGAAATTATATACTAGTGGTAATTTTTTTATCATTATATTAATGAATTTGCTTATAATTCATACAAATGTCTCAAAAAAAGCAAACAGTCAAAGAAATCCCCCTCGTCACCGATTTCACCTAATTTACAACTAATTATCGATAATCAGCCCCACCTAATACCTCCAAATTCGCAATTTAAATTTAATAATTTAATGGCTACAACGGAAAATAACATCGTTTATAATTTGCCTAATTCAGTCTTAAATAAACCTACTGATGACATGAAATTAGATAATTTGTCGCATCTTACTGTCGATAATAATCTTACGGCTTCAGTTATCGATGCTAACCTATCTATGTTTTCTGATGAATTCAAAGGAGTTCCAATTATCATTGTGGACTCAATCGTTAATAACCTTGGCAAGCTACATCCCATGAAAGTTGGTAAAGTTTTTTTTAACAAATTTAAAGGCGTTCGACATATTGACCCGATTGGCATATGAATTAAAGTTACTTTTGACTCCGTCCTTGATGCCAACGATTGTCTTTCTTCAACGGTCCTTTCTACCTTAGCCTTATGAGCATATATTTCATCAACCTTGATTTACTCTTTTGGCATTATTAATCTGGATTCCTCGTTTCCTGAAGATGACTTCTGGGAAGGATTAGAAATATCAGTTAAGTTGATCAGCTTTCGGCGGATTTTATCCAGTCAAAATGGTCTTCCACCTACACCTACCAAGATGGTAGAATTAAAGTTTCTATCTCCATCACTACCAGAAAGAATTTCCGTTTATAAAGTGCTGTTCATAGTATTTCCTAGCATACGCTCACCAGTAATGTGCCAAAACTGTTTACGCTATGGCCATACAGCCAAATTCTGCAGAAGTAAATCTAATTGCTTACATTGCGGGTCCTCAGATCACTCCATTAGTAACTGCACTACAAAAAATACGTCTGATCCCTCTTGTTTTCCTTGCAATGGGCCTCATATTACTTCCGATCGATCGTGCTCAGAATGGTCTCGCCAGAAAAATATAAAGAAAATTATGGCTACTGACAACGTATCTTTTAAAGACGCGACTTTCATTCTTAATAACAATATTGTTAATAAATCTGTTTCTTTTTCTGACATTGTATCTAAACTCAAATCTAAATTGGCAAAAGAATCCATCAGCACTCCTCTCAATGTGCCCGAGGAAACGTTTCCTAAATTACCTCTGCCCCAAACTTTCCTCAAAAGAAAAGTTAACCCTAAAGCCCATCATAAAAAAAATAACATCATTCCCTCCATCAGTATACCCTCTCAAGTTATTGAAAACTCGGAGTTTTCCTCTCCCAATGGTATATTTTTAAAATATATGTCAAATTATTCTTATGCTAAACAGGACGATATGCCTTGGATTTCTTCTTTAGCTAACCAGCTTTCCAATACACTTATTAATAGTCCATCATCCCTTTCATCACATTCCTCCCTCAAAAAGCTAATAGAGTCTTATGTTATCAACTTTCTCTCATCAAACACTAATGACACACAGGAATAATTATTTAAATAACAATATTTATCTCTCAATTCTTCAATGGAATTGCCGCAGTATTAGAGCTCGCTCTAAGGATCTTGCTTTTCTTCTAGCGGAGAATTGCTGCCTCTTTGCTCTTCTCTCCAAAACGTGGCTTCTCCCATCCTCCACTCTTTTAATCCCTCAATTTAATGTTATGCGACAAGAGAGAATAGATAGCTTTGGCGGAGTTGCTATCATTTCACATTATTCTGTAAATATTAGACGCATTGAACTAAATGAACACCTTATCCAATCTTTAAATTTTCATTCTATAATCTAATTGGCATTGAAACTGTTTTTAATAACAAGAAACTTGATTTGTGGTCTATTTATATTTCTCCTTCGTCCAATCCTTCTTCGGAAATTTTAGACAGTATTTTTGCCCTCCTATCTTGCTCTTCTATTATAGGGAGTGACTTTAATGGGCATCATCCTGCTTGGGCTTCACCTCCTTCTAATTTTCGAGGTAATCTTATATACTCCTCGTTATCAGCTCATGGGCTTTGTCTGCTCAACAACGGCGCTCCAACAAGAATCAATCGTCCTCCATACCCCGATTCTATTATTGGTCTCTCGTTATCCTCCCCTAATATCATGCTTTCCTGTTCCTGATCAGTTTTATCAGATCCTTATGGTAGCGATCATTATCCTATTTTTATAAAGATTCTAATAGGTCAGTCTCGCGCACGTTCCCCTCGTAATAACACAAATAACATTTATAGCTTTGTAATAACTCAAAAAACAATAAAATAAAATAAAAATAAAAATAAAATAAGAAAAAAATATTGAATGGAGAAAAGGAATAAGCCCCGTGGAGGGAGTTAGTGGGAGAATATGGTGAGTGGTGTGTGGATATATGGGAAAGGGGAAAGTTTTATTGAGTTACTCAGTTATTTATCTCAAGGTCGTGAATACGAAAATTATTCAGGAACGCAATCGAGAAGTGTCGTATAAACGCGTATGATTAAAATATTCAAACTCACTTAAGAGTGAGGGTAAAAACCAACAGAATGATATTCTCTTACCAAGCTACCCCTGTTGAACTTCACAAGATTATGCAGAGACGTAAGGAAAAGTTTGGGTCGGTGCCTTCGTTCCACGAATCCATCGACAAATGTTGAAATGAAAACGCAAGTGATTTAAAGACGAACAACTGGACTCGTCCTCCGGAATACCGACTTGTTGAATATAGTTGGTTGCTCGTTACTGAAACGTTGTCAGCTGCCGTGAACTTGCGCCGCCGACGATCTCCTCTACCCCGCTCGACGAGAGATTCCTCCGCCTGGGAGACTTCTCTCTAACGCACGAGTAGACGGGAGACTCGACACTGGCTGCCTGATAGGCGTAATAATTGGGTTATATAGTCTTCGAAGGGTCACGTCTCCATAGAAATCGGCACATCTGGTGTTGTCGATTGTGGTGGTTGTGTCCTTGAGTTTCTTTGTTTTGTTGATTTTGGATACACTTTTCAGTATCGGCGAGTAGAATTGTTCTGCGTACTGCGTGTTTTAATGTTGTTTGGTCAGTGACTTATTCAGTCGTTATCCTTCATGTGTGTTTACTTTTAATATTTCCAAATGCACTCTCTGTGTGGTTCATGCAGTTTTATATGATTTGTAACGATGTTCGAACTTGTCCGTTCGTACCGCAGGTGGTTGTGTGATTTATTATAAGTCAGTTAATAACCCTTATAGTGGGTACACTTCATGTGTGCTGAGTGTACGATTAGTCAGATTTCTTCGCATTCGTCGCTCTTTCTGTTTTAAATTAACGTGTTTGTGAGAGTATTCTATTTTAATCTTTATTTTTTGATTATTCTTCATGTAGTCGAACGTTTTTCCGTTGGTTAGTCATCCACCATTATGGTCGTCATTCTTCATGTATATATATTTTCATATTTATAACTTTTGAATGGGTTTTCTGTGGAATTTGTTCAGTTTCTTGTAGTTCGTATATATATTCGATATTCTCCCTTAGTGTCACGGGTGGTCCGGCGTACTTTAGTTATTAACCCTTACGGTCGACATTCATTATGTGTATTTATATCTTCCAGAATGGTGCTACATATATAATTTATCCGGTTTCTTGACCTTCGTCGTTCTATTAAACTTAATATATTTATGAGATTGTTTGATTTTGTCCCTTTTTTATTGTGCTGCAAGCGGTCATTCGATTTATCGTGAGCTAGTGACTAACCCTTACAGTCGTCATTTTTTGTGTATATTATATTTATTATTTCCAAATGTATTTTCTGTTTCATTCTTTTAGTTTAGTCGGTATTCCGTGAAGGTCGAGGTGCAGTTCATTTTATTAAGAAATCTTATAATATTTTTGTGCAGAATGTTTTTCTTTATATTAACTAAAACTAAATTATGATATGCACGCATATCATTACAGCTTAAATTTCAATGCAGCCGACTGGGCATCATTCTCATATCAGTCTCATTTCTTATAGATTCATTTGAATTATCCTCCTCTCCTTTAGATGATTACAACCGTTTTGGAAATTTATTATTAACGGCGGCAGAAAAATCAATCCCATTAAAAAGAACCTACAATAATAAATACCTCAATAGTCCACCGTGGTGGAATAACCTATGCACTTTAGTGGTTAGAATACGGACATTTTACTTTCAAAAATTTAGAGCTTCCCGTTCATATGAAGATTTTTGCACTTTTCAAAAAGCACGTGCATATACAGCCAAAGTCCTCAATAAAGCCAAAAAGGACTCTTGGAAAAAGCTTTATTCTAATCTGGATCCTTCCACCCCCCTCACTGAGTTCTGGAACACTAGAAGAAAATTCAAAAATTGCATAAATCAAACTGCCCGGGCCACCAACGATGATTGGTTCGAAAATTTCTGTAACAAAATTTCACTTCCTTATGTCCCCTCTAAATCTGAAACATCCTTCGAAATACCTGACATTAATGATCTACCACATCATATTTCTGCTCACTTTTCCGCGCCCTTCAGTAAAAATGAATTAATACTTGCAATCTCGTCCCGCAAATCCCCCTCTGCGGGCCTAGATTATATCTCCCCTCTCTTGTTACGTCATCTTCCAGATAAAGCTTTAGATATTCTCCTGATAATCCTTAATAATTTGTGGATAAATAAGGTAATTCCTGATTCATGGAGACACTTCAAAGTAATCCCTATCACAAAATCTTCAACAAGTGACCCGGCTTTCCGTCCAATAGCATTATCTTCAACCTTTTGTAAATTAACAAAATTTATCCTTAAAAATCGATTAGATTGGTACCTTGAATCTAACTCTCTTCTTCCTAACAACTTATTTGGTTTTCGACGCGGACTCGGCACAATGGAATGCCTTTCCAGTTTCATTGGTACTATTTTTTAAAGTTTCTGTGACCGTGCCTTTACTCCAGCCATTTCCGTCGATATACAAGGCGCTTTCGATTTCGTACACATACCCACTCTAATATCACGACTTCAAGCTCTTAATATCCCTCCCCACTTTTGTTCTTATATATTTTCTTTATTTCACGTTCGTTATTTATCCTTTACTTCTCCCTTCAATCAAAAATTTTCTCACACTTCATACAGGGGACTCCCTCAAGGAAGCTGTCTCAGCCCTATCCTCTTCAATATTTACATGGTAACGATTAGCCAAGCAATGGCGTCCAATGAATTTTCCCTTTTA
>JAIPRN010004385.1:0-15351 GCA_025469175.1 Geopemphigus sp. TES_GeoC_2020
CGATATATAATTAATGAATTTAACGTAAAATTCGAATTAAGATAAATGTCTGGGTTTGATTTTACTATATTTATTACATCCGTCCAATAATATCACACGAAATATACGTATGTTATTAAAATTAACAAATTAAAAGAACGTTAAGAGTTTCCAAAAATATTTTTGTCGGTATTATAATAAAATAAAAATCTAAGTTTTCTTTGATATTATGACCTTCTATTAAGGAATGGTGTTTTGAAAGGTTGAAAGGAAAAATTGAAACATTTGAGCTATAAAAAAGGCGTTCGTAGAAAAAACCATATAGTTTTGATACATATACCAATATATTCTTCGTTTCACCCGGAATATAATAAAAGACAAACGATTTTTTAAATTAAAGTATTTATCTATAAAATTTGTTATATCGTTAATTAAACGAAATCAATTTATCTCGGGTTGTTCACCAATTCATCATATTCGATAACAATATCTTTGTAATAACTATTGTACGTAGACGATTATGTTTTACAAACAGTTCGTAGTATTTAATTAAGACCTTTAATTTCGTATTATCTTGTAATAAATTACAGTGCACGTTCGAATAGAATAGAAAAAAATTGTTAAAATTAGATAGAAATGGAGAGATGGGGTTGTTGGACTTTTATTTTTTTCGTTCATCATCAGGCATTATGCGCTTGCTGACCAGAAAGCCTATACAGCAAGCGAGCATGCCACCGTTTATTGTATGAAAACGTACGAAAAAACATAAAATAAACAATCATCAAGAAAGGTGTGGTGGCGACGTTGCCTCCCGACCACACCGCCCATTATTACCATTAACACGACGTATACGCGAAGGTACGTTAGCCCCTCATAAATACATGTTTATTGTCTGCGGTTTTTACCTAACCGATGTTGGCGGTTGAGTCTGTGTTCCCTAACAGGGATTCAGTTCAGTCATCCACCACGTACACTTTCTGAGAGTAGAACGAACCGTTACATCCTACGTAGCCGTCTGTCTCCACCGTAGAACGGACAAAACGTGGTGCGCCTGTCACGAATTCGTTTCATTTCCTCGGTCGATCCGGCGATGAGTCTACCCGTCATTTCCTCGCCACCTGGATTGCATCTGTAATGGTTGACGTTCGGATCGTACCGTCCGTCTGTCCCGCTGGGCAGACGGAAGTGAGGGAATGCTAACAGCCTTGTCCCCTCGGGCCTTTTCAGTTCTAAGTAATGTAAAAATCGGCTGGAACTTTTTTTCGGACTGCCGAAACAGTTGTTCAGCCCCCTAAGCACAACACGGTGAGTTCTACGAGGTGGGTGGTCATTGAACCTCCCAGTTCCTACAACAAATATATCAAAACAAATTATTGTGACAGAATAATATGGGTATATATCTGTATAAGTGTTTCAATTATTAGTAAAGAAACTCCAAAATATGTAAAACAATTTGTTATTAATTTTAATAATATTTTTAAAACAAATACGAAGATTTTAAAAATTAACCTATTAAACCGTTGACTAGTGATGGCCACTATCGAATAATATCCGATATTTTTTACGAACTATATCTAACTATACCTAACTATACAATCTTAACTAATAAATTATGTTTTGCTCGATCGAATAATAATTTTCAGAAAAACTTTCAAATAATTTCATAGATTAACAGCTAACCAGTAGTTTAATTGATATCGGCCATTCCAATAATACCAACGACGAATGTTAATTAAATTAGTCTCGATTATTTTATGCATATATAGGACGCATAAAATAGTACTATGAGTTTTTTAGTAGTAATCGTCACTATTATTATTTTGGAAATATCGTTATCGATTAATATGTTAATTGGCATTTGAAATAATCGATAAAACCGAAAAGTGATCATAAAAATACGCATAATTATACTAACGCTCGTGGAAAAATATATTCAAAATTTGACGCGATAGACCATGAGATACGTATTATGTGTAACTCACTTTCGACTAAATATATATATAATTTTTTACTATATAGACTGTTTATATTACGTCGATTACCCGTAGTCAACACATGTTGTGTATCTACAAATGTTACAATATCGCCTGTATTCCACGTAAATTTAATTAATACTGTCCAAACAAATATAATTTAAATAAATAGTTTTACATTCTAGTTTGATAATTATACGATTAAATTTATCAATATGGAAATTTTATATTTTTTTCAAAACAATTTACGCGTACATTGAATTTAATTAAACGCTAGAAAATATGTTTAGTTTTACATTTTTTATTACAATTATAATACGTAAAATTATGTCAAGGTATTTTTTTCTCTTACAGCCACAATTTATTCGTAATTTAGCACATATTTTATAAAAGAAACAGAATTATTTATCACCTTGTTTAAAATCATAATAATACAATCTTGGCAACAAATTTTAGGTCAATTTAACATCTATATGCATACGAATGAAATCAATTGAATACAAATTTTAGGGCATTTTTTATTTTTATACAATAATTAACGAAAAGTCAAAAATCATTTTTTGAAATATACAGTTTCATACGTTTATATTTGTCATAAATAACTGAAAATTATAGAGATTAATATTTAAAACGAATTACAAATACAGTGATAGAAATAAGATAATACACGGGAATTGTCATTAAATAATATAAATGTACGAAGTAAATACAGATGAACATAAAATTATAGTATCAATATCTATTATAAAAGTTGTGCTTTGTAAAAACCTACGTTAAAAACTTGATATAAATGTTTTCAGAACGGTAAGCGAATTGATTGGGGGAGTTCAAATATTATTGAGCTGAAAAATTTACTTACATTGATTTGTCTATGTATGAAATGACTAATATAAATATTGAGTAAACAAAAGTTGAAATTAAAATCCTTAGAGCGTTAAATAAATAATCATACACGATCTTACTTTTATATTATAAATATAAAGCAAAAGTTTAAATTAAATTTAAAATAAATAACATATGATGACCAAAAAATGCGTTACAATTATTTTTTTAAAAAAATAATTATAAAAATCTTTCATTTATATAATATTTAAACTTCAACAAAATATATTTAATAAGTAAGTGAAATAAGAAATAAAAAAAATTTAATAAATAAAATTAAAAATTATTTAAAAATTTAATTGTAATTAAAATTATTGATTATTAATTAACGTAAATCATCAATTTAAATTATATGTCCTGCCTATTAAAAATACTAAAAATACTATTTTAGCGCTTTGTAGCATAAAAAAAACAATTATGCAGAAGTTTGGGAAACAATGTTAAATATAATAATTAGCAATTCCAATCAATTTGTGTGTATTTCTACTAAAATAATAAAATTGCTTATAATTTAGAAAAGAGGTTCTAAATAGTATTCTAACTGTAATATTATTGTAAATACTATTTTCAACCGTAATTTTGGTGAACACTTCTTTTTGTTTCTTATAACTAAATATTATTTTCAAATTAAATAAGTTTAACAATAAATTGCTCTTAACATAATTAACGCGAAAATTATTTTTGTTTTATTTTGATTATTTTTCAAAAATTTTTAAATAAATTAACACAGAATGTAAAAAGAGTTTAATATTTCAATTCTAAATAAATATATTACTATATTATAGTTGAATGACATATTTACAACTTATATATTACGTTTAAAACGAAAATAATCTGAGATTTTAATATATTTTTGATAACGATTATTTTTATACAAAAGAAAAAAAATATTTTTTTTGAACTTTTAACATACAATATGATTATTGTATTATCAATATATAAAATAATTAAAACTTTTTTTAATATACGAATATATTTGTTTAGAAGGATATGGTTTTTAAAATTCCGCTGTCACTTATTGATTTTCAATTATATGGGTTTTTTTTATTTTGTTTAGAATGGACACTACTTTTTCGAGGAAAATAAGTACTCAAAAAGTTTCAAGTACATCTATTCATCGATTGGAAATTTGACACAGATGGAACTTTTGAGAAGCCATTTTTCTCAATGGTTTAAAAACGTGCAAAGAATAAATGTAGAAAAATTTTAAACCGTACAATGATATATAGAATATGTGAAAATAAACGTCGGGGATTTTTAGTATTCTTACTTGATATATATTTATGTTTAATTTACTCTTGTTTAAAAAACAATAATTGAAGTGTCGTGTGACTTTAATAAATTATTTTATTTTTGTCTGATTTTGTTAAAATATTTAAAATTATACCGATAAAAGAAATGATAGCTTAATACGTTTATTCCAATTCTATAATATTTGGGAAATTATTAATATACTTATTTATATTAAATTACAGTTTATCATCGATTTCGGAAGTGATTGTTTGCATCGTGTTTAATTTTAAATTATAAAAATATACTAAGATTCAGTTCTAAAATGAGAAATATGAAAATCTAACAACAGAATCTGGCGATTGTCTTGTTTTGTTTAAAATTGTGTTTTCTCAATTATATAAATGGCTAAAATATCAATCGTTATTCAATTAATATCCCATAGTCGTGAACTTGTGATTTTAAAAGAAATTTGCGTTTTATTTAAAAAAGTATTTTAAGCAGTAAAATACCTTATATTATAAAATGTACAAAATATTTATATAGAGTTATCTAATTTTCGTAAATCATTTAATGTTTCGATTAATTTTTTTCATTCATTTATAATATTTGTATTAAGAGTGTCATTATAGATTTTCCGTCAGGAATTGTTTTTTAGTTGTTAAATTTCTCTTTAAAGACAACGTATATTTTCAACTACTTATTTCGATACTGAATATTTTTCTGTAAATATTGATATAAATATAATTGACAATTATTGTATAAGCAATTTATTAACCATTTGAGTTTTAGATAAAAGAATTTAGTGAAGTTTGCGAGTGTAAAATATATATCTCACGTTTTAACGTATATTTTATATAAAATTTAAACGTTAATAAATAGATAACCCACAGTTGAACTATTTAAAATTGATATAAAAATGTTGGTAGCCTTTAAACAAAAGTCAAAAAGATTCAAAATTTTAAAATATAAAATTTTTTCTATTAAATTGTTTATTTAACTTTATCTTGTTTAAAATAGATTTTGAAAATAATATTCATAACTTCAATCATATATTATAAGTACTATAGGATAAAGAATTTTTATTATTTCAATACTATCATAGCGTTGTATAAATTATAGTTTTGCTATCTTTTACTGGCTACTTGCTAAATATATTTAGCTTTATAATCTTAGTTATTCAAATATTTTTGGATTCCAAATAATTCTTTAGTTTTAAATAAATTATTCTACGCATTTAAAATGCAAAAAATTTCGTTTCATCAATAGAGTTGTTATACATATAATATACAGCGTAGTAAACTGTGAACGAAACAATAATTGTGGTAAAAATAAGTTAAAGCACAATATTAACCAGTTATCTTCTTCATAATAGATATAATTTATTATTTTCCCCCGACGTTAATATTTTAAAATCGAACTCACAAGTGTCGTGAGAAAAGCTGAATAAATAGAAGGGATGTGCACAGGGCACGAAATTTATAAAATTTAAAATCAAACGCGAAAGTTTTTTTTAAGAAGAAAAAATTGCATATACGCTTCTGATATTTTGTGTGTGTGTGTGTGTGTGTGTGTGTGTGTGTATGTCTGCTATAATTTAAAAATAATCCAGTAAATATTTCTGTTTGCGTTTAGTAAACATTACACAAAATTTGAGGAAACTTAAATTTATTCCCAACGTGATTTAAATTAGATATTTTCGAAATATGAGAGAATATTGCTGTAGTCTAGAAAAACGTTAGTTATATTATTAAATAAATGCTCAACGCTGGCCAAAGACCGAGTTGTGGTGTAGTGGAAAATTTATCTACTTCTATCCAAATGTTCCGGTGGATTTTATTACAGTGATCAAAGAAAGAGGAACATTGTTATTGCACAATGTTCGATGTTATTGTGCGTAAATATAAATAGAAAAGAATCTTTTGTGCATTACACAATAACCTTCTAGCAGATTAATGAATGAATACGAGTGTAAGTCCAACACACACACATCATATACATTATAACGTATAAATTATATGTATGTATATGTATAACGAAGTTAGACAAATGTTGATTATACGTGTCCTTTCATATATTATGTTCGAGAAACTGTTTTTAGGCCATATTATTAATTAAAGATTGAAAAGGATTCTGTAGTTTTTCTCCTTAATTTCTCCTCCATTTTACAATACCTTGTTGCGGTAATTAATATAACTTGGATGGTATCCAAAACGCAGAAGTTTATTTTCCGACCGTAAATTATGTTGTCCAGTTAAACGTTACATTTGCTGTCTACTAATCAACATTCTGGGAATCATTGACGCGTAAATATAATCGAAGGTCAGATAGAATATTAAAAAAAATATTAACTTTAGATTCCATACGATTCGATACTCGCCAATACCGTCTTTAATTATTTTTTATTTATATTACAAGACTTATTAACTTTTTGGTAAAAAAAATACGTGAATTCGTTATTAAGTAACGCACAAAATATATCAAACGTTTTTTTTTTTTTTTTGTATAATTTATGTACGCGTTGGTTTTATTTATAATTACGTGTTATTATTTACGTGTTCTATACACAATAATACGACGTCGAAAAAATTATTATGGAATGTTTAGAATATATCGCTGTGGGTTACAACCACTTACAATGGTGTGTAATAACAATATATTGTCCCGTGGACACTCTCCGATAACTGCTTCAACCCAAGCATATAACAATGGAAATTGGTGGGTCCACAGTGCGCGGCTATGTATCACAATTGCCTATCCGGAACGCCGTGTGTGAATGACAATCGAGCCGGCGAAATCTAATAATTTTAACGATATTCGTCACTCATCGAGAGTGAGTAAAAACCGAGGTAATCCGATCAAAATTGAAACGGTTTTATTGAAATCCGTAATCCGAAATTCAAAAGAAATTGGTTCTTATACGGACACAAAACCCAGAATTCGAAAATAAGTTTACCAGTTTTCAACCGTAAAACTCGTTACTATTTTTACGCCATTTGACACCCCGTATATCAAAAACTTCAATAAAAACTGTCTGCGCTATAACTGTACATAAACTGTCAGATTCTCGAGTGTAAAGACTGTATACATTTTAATTGTGCGTTCATATATTATGGGTTGTTTGTTCGTCTTTTAATATAATAATATTTAATCTTTCTTTTATTATTATTATTATTATTATTACTATAGACAGTCATTTATAGATGTAGAATGAAAAAAATACAATTGAAACCTTTGGATTATAATATTATAATATTATGTTAAGAAATGTAAATTTCTCGTTGTTTAATGTAGTTCTGAGATATTGCATATTTTATATAAATAGCAAATATAGATATTATATAATTATTATTTTTATTGGCCACAAAGTTATTTTTTTACAAAATGTATATTAATATATCAATGAAAGTCTATTTTTTGTTTTCATAGTTTAACATTTGTTAATTATTCGTCAAATACAGACCAATAAACAACTACGATCTTCTACAAAAGTGAAGAAACAATTACGTGCAAAATGTAATATCCATACGACTGTTGTTAATTTGATCTAGAATAACCAAATTTTTCGTAATAAATAAATTACGCTTTACGATACGATTTTTTTATTCGTATTAATATTTTTTGATTAAGAATTCTGAACGGTTTTCAAATGTATCAAATATTTCTTAAATCGTATTCGCATTGTTTAACAGTTGATTACAATTTGCAGTTAACTTATTAACTTCTTTATACTTGTAAAACAATTCAATACAAATAAAACAAACTCACTGAGTTTTGTTGTGAATAAAACTATTAAAGGTCACTTTTTCAATTACAATTTACAATCGATGTTTAAAATATAAAAACATAACACAACATACGTATTATTGTTAGTTACAGAGAAGTAATATAGTCAACTACACTTACTTACTTGTAAGGTTGAAACTCGAACAAGTATTAGACAATTTTAGTAATCCATTGTAATTTACTTTTCGTCGCAAACGCATACACGATATAAAAGCAAAACGGTGTTCGAATCTTTTAAAAGTAAATCTTCACGTATTTATAATTGTTTATGTTCGTCGGCAATAGTTTGAAAGTTGCCAATTCCGCTTTATTGAATACGACGACGTGTAAGAGGTTAACCATGGCCATTACTTTTGCCATTATATAACGGCGGTCGTATGTGTCTCATTAAAGCGATGTACCTTGAACGAAAAGTTTCTCACTATATGGTTTTCGTGACGAAAATCGCTCGCTCGAAACCAAATGGTCCGGCGCGCGCACCACCGCCAAACCGAAACATTCGTTTCGTTAAGCACGCGAACGACAGAAACGTACATTTCCGCCACACTTTTATATAGCGGCTTTTAAAATTTATATATTTCAAAATTATTTTAGACTCGACGAAAACAAAATATTTAACATTCTAAATAGTTTATGTCCCAATCAGGATTACGTTAAGTATAAATAACGTACATAAAAAACATTGCGTTACAATAACTTATATATAAATAATTAGCAACATATAATTAAATTTTCAGTTTTTCGTAGAAGAGAAAAATATATTTGTTATACAACGAAGTATTTCTTTTTCGGTGAAAACGTTTTCACATAAGATCGCTTGGATGTGCTAACAAATTCATACGCTATTTGATTTTAAACTCAAATGAGAATTACACTAATATCATTGTCTAAGTGTCCTGTTCGAGCCAACGTCCACAGCACTAATGATCTTATAACATTTTTAAAACTTGTAATTTTTGTTTTTGATAAGTACGCTCTTTGTATGGAAAAATATGTTCTGATGGTCTTAAAATTGTTTTTATTTTGCTAGCAAATTGTAATTAGTTGGTACATAATTTGACGTGTATTTTTTATTTTTTCTGTAATTTTTTTAAGCTTGTTATAATTCGAAAACAAAGAAACATAAAAAAAAATTATAGAGGGAAAAGGCGGGGGTACTATTTTATTAAACAAGTTATAACAATTAATGTTTGAGGTCCTAAGTCCCAGAATTATTTAGGAATTTAGTTGATAACTTGAAAAGGTATTGGTAAAGCGAGATAATTGACTAAGGGAATAATAATCAAATAAAATGAATAACAATAATTACTTACCTCGCCGACCATATTCGATTTCTTTAGTCAGGAGACGTAAAATGTCGTGTAAAGGATTGAGTAAAGAAAAAGGCGGGATACGGTGAATTCGATGAAGAGAATTCATCGACAATGTTAAATAAGCCAAAATGCAGATTTGTTCGTAATGAGTAACCGCACTTGTCTCTCAGAGTACCGAATACTTAAGGAATTGTGGCTCTTTGGTGGTGTATGCACACACAATGTACTTGTGCTAGCAAGGAGACGAAAATCATCCGAAGGGCTTAGAGCGTAATTTTTGTGTACTATAATATTTGCATGGTCACACCATGGTAGTGGACTGATTAGTCAGTCATCTCCTACAGAACTCGGCATGATTGGCCTTCACGTTGTTGGTTACGTTTCGCCTTTATGTTTTGTATAGTTTGTGTCTGTCCCTTTTGGTATCCATAACATTGTTTGTATTTTAGTTGAATTAGGAATTTCGTGGGATTTCCTTCTTCGACCTAATATTATTTTTATTTAGTTTTGTAACTCTATCCTAGATGTTCGGTACCACTCGTGTGTGTTTATGCATTTTTCGTAAGATATTATATATGTAATAACTCAAAACAAAGGAAATAATAGGGATTTGAGAAAAATAAATATTTAATTATCTATATGTAGGTACAAGGTATGAGTGGGGGATGTGCTTAATTTTTAATCAGTTATTACGTAATTTGTTTTCGGGATAGTGAGTTCGAGAATAATTTAGGAATGTTATTATTAATTATCAAATCACTCATCTGTCCAGTCCTGTCGATTTGAATGAATTTAATAGGAAATACTTCTAAAGTTAACTGAGAAAAGTTGAACGGTGAATTTGTTTATGCAATTCACCGACAATAAGATATAGTCGAGGCGCAGAAATCCTGGTGTAGAGAACAACCCTTGATTCTCAGAATACTGACTTCTACAACTTTGTGTCTCATGGTGGGAGTTCTCGAGAGTTGTCTGTCTCCCGTGGGGAGACAGACGTCATTCAGTGATCTACCGACTGATTGACTGACTGACTCTAGGATGTAATTTCTGTGTTTTATAGCCGAATCATCCGGCCATATTATTGCGACGTGGTGGCCGGCTCATATTAAATTTCATCAAAATCGGTGTATTGTGTTTTGCATTTTTGTATATTAATTGTTTTATTGTTTTTCGATATTTTTCTATTTGCTTAATAAAGAACACGTATTCATTTGATTCGTGCCCATTTAAGTGATATATTTTTTTATATAACTGTGTTATTATTGTAACTTTTTGTATAAATAAAATGGTTTATTTCTGTGGTTATCATGGGATTGCGACTCAGCCTCTTTTTTCGCGCTGTACGAAATTATTGTCGACATTCTATTAAAGTATGGTCGATATTTCGAAGAGTTCAAGTGTCAATATTTATTAAAGTGTCATTTTTTAATACATTATTACATCAAATTACATCGAAATATGCTTATAGTATTAGTTCCCACAATTATGATATCTGTAGATATCCTTACATTTACATCAAATTACATCGAAATATGTTTATGTAATTATTTCCTCACAATTATGATATTTGTGGATATCATTGCAAATGCGATTTATGTATATTCATACTATTTGTTATCCTTCGATAATATATAATACGAATTATACAAAAGTATATTATTTATTGAATAAATTTTAAGTAGTTTTCTTCAAATAACTGTTGTAGTGCTGAGCTATAATATACATAATTTTAATATAATTTCAAGGAATCTGAAATATAAGATGAAGGATTGTATTATATTTTTTGTTTTTTTAAATAAAAATAATCATTTTGTGTAATGGAATCGTCAGAAAAATGTAACTTACCTTAGTAGATTTTTATATCTTTTGAAATATGTTATTTCTAAATAAATGGATAACATCCATTTAGAAAAATCCTGAAAAATAAATTTGATAGAATTATGATGATATTGATATATTATATTAATTGTTTAGGTCAGTTAAATAACTAATATTACCCTTAATAATACGTGTTAAGACGCATTCAGATTATTTTAGAGCTATCACACTTTCGTATACTTTACTCTTTTAATATGCACCAAGAGAAACTTGTATGCTAAATATCACGTTCTCTTTATTCAAACATGTAACTATTAATATTAAATTAACGTAAGATCATAAACATAAAATGAGTTATTAGTTAATTGTTATTAAAGATAACATATACGATATCGTAAATCGTAAATCATTAATCAATAAAAAGTGTATATATTTCAGATACTGAACTGAGTGTGAAATCTATTAGTTTGCTGAGTATGATATTGATTTTTATTTTTTAAATTATAAATGAAACACTGTAATACTTTATTTCAAATAAATTAAAAAAAAACATTTTATGGTATCATATATTGTCAATTATACATGGGTAACATTTTAAACGAAATGCTGTTATATATTTTATTCTATTCAACAAAAGCTATTATTATTAAATATATTTTTAGTTTTGTCTTATGGAAATTATTAAAGCCCTTAAAATTAATAGTTGTCATGTTAACAAACTTTTAACTGATAGAAAATTTCTTATTTAAATATTTAATATTTTTCAAATTATTAGGTGTTATAAAAAGTTTGCATAAGCTATATCGTTTTCATTACTGTGAAATTAAAAAAATAATGGTTACAACTTTCAAACTAGTTATTGTATATTAAAATTAATAATTTATGCGTATAACATATTAAAATAATACTTTAAAAGAAACGTATGATTTCAAATGTTAATAAAATATTCCTTTTTTGCGTTAATTATAATGACGTAAAGATGTTTCTAAAAAAATAAATAGGCAACAACGTTTTTTTCGTGAACAACCTATTCGTCTAAATAATGTCATAGGTAACTCAGAATCGTTATTGCGAAATGATAATCATTTAATTAATAAAAATATTTAATCAATATCGTGTTTAATATGTAAATAATATTGCAACAGAAACTTGTTCTGAAGATAGTAGTTATTCACAAGTGTTTAATTTTTAGTCTTCTGGCTAATTTTTTTTTTTTTAAATTATCGTTAAAATGTAATACGTTATGTTAGTTTAAGACAAACGTTTCTTAAATCTTTTATAATCGTATATCTAGTTGACTTTTTCGCTTTTTATTATAACTGTATTATAATTTTGTAGTCCTGAAATATTGCAAATTATTTATTTCTGTATACCGATATTTTTAATATTTTTCGTTTCCAATTTTTGTTTATTTATTTTGTACGTAATTAGAAAAACCGAAATATACGCTTTTCTATAAAACAATAATAAATAATAAATAATGTCGCGGTTACTTCGGTTCTGGGCGGTATTTGTATTTTCTATTTTTTGGCTGTTACAGCTCATTAAATTATAACTTAAAACGTATTCAAAAATATTAAAAATGTTGATCCGATGCCAAATTCACGTGCTTATGAACGAGAACTTTTTCCGAAGAGTATCCTCCCATTTTTGTTATTCGTATAGAAATACACATTATATATAACTACATTATCATATTTCTTGCCCTATTATCTACTATCTTATACATATATATTTATAAACAGTTTATTCACTTGTCTCGCCAAGTGTCAGTAATATATATAAATAAGAATTTGGTTTTGACGCTTATAAATATGAAAAATGCTGAGGTATAAAAAGAAGTTATAATTTTATTTCTATATTTTGTAAATTATTTTTTCACGGATAAATAAATATTGCGGATTTTATAAATACACGTATATATGTTTTTACGTATCTTCGAATTCTACTTTGCACAATTGAAATTTATCGTGAAAGTATAGCAATATAATGTTATTTCATATTTTTATTTAAACGTTAAAAAAGTTTTACGCATCTTTTACAAAAGATGAATATGGAAATATTTTCTATTTTGTACAGTTTTTTTTTAATATAAAATAATTTTAAATAAAAGGGAAGTATCGTTACGTTTTATAAAAATTAATGTGGCGTATGCGCTAATAATTAATTGTTTTTTTTAGCATAGCGAAACTTATCAAATAAAATGAAATTTTATTTAATTAAATATAACTTACACGATCTACAAATAAATCTAAATGAAAGCGTTTATCTGGGACAAATGAATAACAAAATAACAAATAGAAAAATATTCTTCGAGGAAGGGGTGGGCGCAAATTCAGCGCACACTTTAAATTTTTGAATTATTTAAATCCATGCGAATTTCCAGAACATAAACTTACCTGGAAAATTGGAGACCCTATAATTCTAACGCGGAATTTAAATTGGTAATGCAATTTTGTGATATTAATTGTTGGAACTATACAACAGAACATTATCGAAGCCGACATATTGACTAGCTCTATTCAAAGTCAAGTTGTTTACATACTCAGGGTACTTATGATTAAAAATAAATGACTATTAAAATTCGAACGTGCGACATTTCTTATACAGCTTTGCTTCGTTATATGTTAACACGGTCCAGAGATAAATTATAAGGGTTGCAGGTCAAGACATAACGAACCCTTGTTTTATTAACGAACAATTCTATGTTGCTTGTTCACTTCTTAGATTTCCATATAAATTGTGTCTACTCATTCGATCGAAAAATTACAAACATAATTTATGATAATGCATATGTGTGTATGTAAGTGTTTAGATTACGTAGGTTAGGCGATTTGTAAGCCAAACCAAACGTAAATTAATATAAAAAATGACTTGTCAACTGTACACATTCCTTAAAACTAAATACGGTTAAATGGCGTCCTTAACGATAGAAAAAAAATGTAACTGCGGGTATTTTTATATTAATTCTTCATATTTTTGTTAACGGTGGTAAAATGAGACAAAATAGAATATTCTATGTTCAAAATGTGTTCTATGTGTGAAAATAGTCGATTTCGTGTATTTATAAAAACTATTTATCTTTTCCTTTAACTGGGATAGAAAAAAAATCTACGAAGCCATATATGATGATATTTTTGGGTACAGCATTCTTTTGTCATTCAAATTTTTGTTGTCGAAAAATCCCAAATTTAATTCCACCTTTAACCTCAATAAAGGAGCTCATAAATGTAAAAACATAGTTTGACGGTACAAAAGACCTTTTTAAGTTACACATGTAATATGTATGTCAAATTTCAACACATTTAAAAAATGACACGAGTCTAGAACATGATTGAAAAGTTCGCATTAATATGCATAAATAAAATGTATGCAGTCCTACCGGTTGATCGGTTATTATTTCATATGTCATAAAAATTACTATATAATGTTATATTGTATAAATAGAATTATTTCGATACAATTTCTTACACAATTACGGCCACATAATTAACTTTTTTTAACCAACCGACGAAATTAATTATTTATAATTATTTTGAGTTTTATTCACGTCAATAATACCAGTCATGTGTCCGAATTTATAACAAAAAATACTTATGTATCTTTAGCTATTTGCCCTTTATCTAAGAGAAAATCGTGGTGTCGAATAAATAAAAACACTTTCGTACTTAAAATATCTAAGCTCCATATTATTAAAGTTTATCCATGTAAAGATATCTTAGAATTCCCTCCACGGGCTACGTAAAATAAATACCTGTTCGTTCTTTTATAGAAAATAATCACATTCGTTTATATTTTAAAACAAAAATCAATATATATATATATATATATATATATATATATACATATTAAAAAGAAAATATCCATACTACCACCTTGTTAGATTTTAATTATCCATATTTTCTATTTATTCAGGAGCTACATTATAAACGAATATGCCGATTATGGATTTATAATTAACTATTATTACCATAATGGTTTTTGTTACGTTATTAGATGAAGGATTAGTTTAATACTAGTCAGTATGAGATCGTTGAAATCGTTTAATTCTTTAATTTTTAAAATAACGTTTATTATGAAAATCGAATAATGTAAATAATATTGATAGTACAAAATACGTCATAATAAAATGGTATAAATTATTGATATCTATACGGACGAATGAACGCAACCGGGTATTACATGTGTGCCAATCATCATCATCATCCTCGCCTTATTCCCATCTATTTGAGGTCGGCCACCATAGTCTTAAACCTCCATTTGCCCCAATCTCCCACATCCTCGACGCACACACCAGCAATTCTCATATCCTCCTCAATCGTGTTTAGCCACTTCTTCTTTGGTCTTCCTCTTCCTCTTCTTCCTTCCAC
>JAIPRN010004386.1:0-15350 GCA_025469175.1 Geopemphigus sp. TES_GeoC_2020
ACTTATTTCGGTTTTTAACCGAAGGTCACATACACGAATTTTATAGGCAATAATATATAATTTATACATTTGTTGTATACGTATATAGTTATATATATATATATATATATATAACGTGAATGACGACGAATTTTTAACTCGATTATAATATGAAAATATACTATTATTGTTCTTGTTTAACGAATACGTATGTACATATTAAGTACTTAATTTATAGTAAAATAAAATAAGAGATACGAGAAAATTGTATATTAATATGGAAAAATCGATAAAAAGTCGAGAATTAATTTACAAAATTTCAATTCGTTAGTTATAAATTAATTCCAAATTTTTTCGTAAGATGTGAACAGAACCGGTCGTTATTTATTAATATTCTTAGTACGTCCTGTTTGAACGGTTTGTGAGCGGAACAATTTGCCACTCAATATTTACCCGAACTTCTAGTTAAACTATAAAATATTTGCACATTTTTATACCTATATATATATTCCGAGTATTTGATTAAGAATTGTACGATTTACTTTAATTACATACATTTTAATTTACATTTGATTCTCAAATTAATTTATATATAAAATATTGTTAGTAATTTAATGGATTTCGATAGTTTGGTCAGTTAAATACATTTATAAAAATGTGTAAATATCAAAAATATTTTCATTTAATATTACGAAGAAACATTAATTACATAAGTTTAAAATTAAGAAATATGTATATAAATGCCGATGATTAATATTAAAAATATAACGGTAATTGTTTCGTACTTTTCATATATGTGGAAAATATAATAATTGTTAAAACAATATGTGCCTTGTAGTAAATGAGTTGTAATTAAATCGATATTTTTGGCATTTATACATGTATGCCTAAATACATATATATATATATACTTACTACCTAAAGGAAATTGAATGTTGTTAACAGTAGTTGTAAATTAAAATTTTACATTTTTTTTTCAATACAACCGCGTTTTTGAGTTATCTATCTAAATTTTTTTCGTTTAACTTTTTTTCCGTCCCAGTTATCGTCAACTATTCTATTTTTATGGTCCATTGTCCAATAGCTCGCCACTAATTGTACCTCCGATCATTCAGGGCGCGGTGCTCTTGATTAATTCTTCCTGTACCCGACCACAAGATTGATCGATTCCCGGTCAAACAAGACAGGGATATTCCTCTTCACTTCACAGCCACCCTATCGCTACGTATCGGACAAGAAAAGTCTAACACACACCACCGCCGTTTGTCCGTCAACACGATCCATCAACGTCTCTGGTCCCCCTCGCGTAAAGCTTTTCTCGGGGACGGACGGGAATATGATCGATAGTCTTCCCCCATTCGTTACCCCTCACGAGCACACCCTATACAACGGTAAGGATCGGCGGAGCAAATCCCTGCACTCCGTACCGTTTGGTTCACCCCGCCGTAAATAGAATCGATTTTATTACGTCGCGAAGAAGTTACCTAAAACCTAAAACCCAAGGCGAACGAACGACGGTTGCAATTACTGACGGTAACGGGATTCGTCTGACACGCGATACCACACCGCGTAGCCCGTCGCGGATGGATGGAAGGGAGGAATTTCCCATCCCCCTTCCAGTCGCCGTCACCATAGTCGAGGGGACTTAAAAGGATTACGGGACAAATTTCGTTACAGTTTATGGACGCCGTATCGTGCATAAAGTAATCCTTTTACTTGCCCGTGTATGCCGCCGCTGCCAATTTCTTAGGATGTGTCCTTCTTAACCTCCGTACGACTATGTCGCGCGTTAACCCTACAATGGTAGGGGTTGCCATGATTTGTGTATATTCGTTTATTACCTGACGGAAATATAGCGAGATTCGTACGTTCAAAATGTAAATCGCTCTATTTTCCGCCGCAATTTGTAACGTTACAATTTCAAGTTTAAACCGATTATTAACGACGGTACAAAACTGGCGTGTTCGTATTTCCCGAAATTTAAAAAAGAATTAATTAATTAATTAATCGTACCGAGACATTAACAATAGGCGATTTCCTCTCGTATTATTGCACAAATTCCTGTTTCGCTTTATTCGATAATAATAACGCGATTTTATTTCGGTAGACGTGTTAAATAAAAGAAGGAAAGATACTCGATCATCGTCGGTTACAGACGTGACGGCCTTTGTAAATTTAAAACATTTTCCCGTCGCCGATATATATTTTCATTTAAACACAATGGATGGCATTGACATATTCTGGCTACTTCAGTTCCTTAAAACCTATACGAGAATTATTTGCGATATACGAGCGACGAATTCTCGTTTTTAAGATTACCTCGGACATATAGACATTATATTTAGTTATATATATGACGCGTCTATGTGTTATACAAACAGAGAATATATTTTGACCAGTCGACGACAGCTGTCTGTGCAGTTACCAAACGATGGTATATATATATATATATATATATATACTTAGAGATTTCGGTGACGGTACGAAATGTACGTACTACATACAGAGAATTGAACAAATACTGAATTACACTAGACTTCTATGAAGCGCGTTGTTCAAAGAGAGAGATTGGAACACATTGCAGCGGGTACCTCTATAGAATCGTCTATAAAACGTGAAGGACGTATGTACATCCAGATTCCCGATTTGTTTGAAAATCACAACGGGACCCTTTTCAAATACGGACCGATTTCAATTTCGTACAAAACCGCCACGACGTTTGTACAAGCAAACGAAACGTTTGTTATTTCAATTTGTCCCTTTCGACTATTTCATTTTCTAATTGTCGCGCCGTACTCGTTTTTACTGAAACGTTTAGATTCTGAACGAGTCGAATAATGTATTGTTTATATAGGTTTTTCGATTTTTCCCAATAGTTTCCCGAAACGTAATACAAAGTATTCCAAAAATCGCCAAACAAAGCGGTTAAATATATTTATTTTACACATTTGTTTATCGATAGTCGACGCGTATTAGTTTTAAACGCGGACAATTTTTGAATTGTTTATCATTTCAAAATGTAATACAAGCGTGGACGTAAATAATATTTTAACAAAACTCGTATCCGTTGATTATAATAAACTAAAGGCGTCGTTCATAATCACTTTTTGAATACAATGGTGTATTATTGTTTTCAGATTCGAAATAATAATAAAACTCTAAAACCTCCGTTCAAGTCGCGTCGCTCGAACTCATATTCACAGCGCCACGTGGTTTACTATATTTTATCTCCTCTCTCTTTCTTTGTCTCTCTCTCTTATTTTTTTTTCGTTTTCGGCGAAAAATTCTTCATATAAACGCCGTTTTATATAAATATATATATATATATATATATGTATATTCGTAAATAGTTTTGGGAACCCCTGCACGGTTCAAAACGCGAGCGTGCGCTTGTTATTGTGCCACGCAAAAAAGGGGTGTACAATACACACGTATCGCGTATACGCAGTGTAACGTTAACGCGTCCGGAGGGCTGCTGCCCGTAACGGGGCAACAAGTGCGTTTACGCCGAATTAAAACCCCATCAATCATTCGGCTCGACCGACTGAAAAAAGCCTGAACTGGAGGGTATAAGACTGTTATAATAGTAAAAACTATACATAGAGTGAACTAGTCAAAATATGACATGCCACCGACCGTTTAGTGCGGTGTGCGGCACAAATGAGTTGGGGATACATAGGTGTTCCAGGCTTGACGACGAGGATAAATACGTCGGTTTCACCGACGTCGTACTTTAGTTATCGTACGCCGCGTGAAACACTAATTAGCTCGTAGTTATTAATTAACGTAATTAAGAAAATATCCGATAAACGCTTTGTCAACAACGCGCGTACTCGATTGTTACGCGTAATATGCGCGAGTGCGTTGGTTTAATAATCGAAAAACTATAACTGTGTACTCACGAACCTGTTTCTTTAAAAGCTTAGAAAATAGTTAAAATTATTAAATTAACTACACCGCGGTTATTGGTAAGATGCGAATAAATAGAAGCGTTAAATATAGTACGAAATATTCGACAAGAACAATGTTGATAACGAACAAAAAACTTTTATTTCTTTGAAATCGCTTTTTATCGAACAAGCGAGATTGCGTTCGAGTAAAACTCGTTTTAAAAATTTAACGCGAAATGTAACAGAGATTATCACGATTCGGCGAACTGTTGAATGAACGTTAAATGTATTCATTTTCTTTTTATAATTTTACTTCTTTTTATAATTTCGCTATATCAGTCTATAAAATTGTGTACTATTCAATATATAAAATAGATATAAAAAAACCTAAGAGACGAAACATTCATATTAATTTGGTTTCTGACTTCTGTTTAGGTAATACATATCAGATAAGACGTCTACAACGATGTTAGATTAAGAAAACATTGTAAATTATATCTTTTTTTTATAGAAAAAAAACTTTCTCTTATAATTTACAATACAAATAATAGATATAAGATGCCAAATTTAAAGCATGAAATGTAGTATAAGTTAAACAAGTTTTAACTCGCAAAACTAAAAGTTTCGGTTTATTATATTGCCGAAGTAAAGAACATGAAATAATATTTGTTCATAACTAAAGTTTTTATTGAAATATTAAACAGCCAACTGATTTTAAATGTAGACATCAAATGTTATTACAAAAGCGTTATATTTTTTGAATAGGTCAAAAATCGCCAAAAAAATATATCGTTGTGCCGTGCACATACATTATGGATATATGTATACTTAAATAATTCGAGTTTAGTTAAAACACGCGAATATATTATTAGATTTACCCGATAAAGTTTAAAGACGAAAGTACCTATATATTTGAAATACTATACGAACACATAAGAATATCGAGGAAAACTTTTTTTTAATTAATTGTGGAGCCTATTAAAAACGCAGAACCATAAAATATTCGTATAAATAATTCGATCAAACGTCGAAGGCAATTCTAAAACTGTCAAGTAGTTTGCGGTATTAATGTCCGTATTGATGACGAAACGACTTGTAAAACGGTATACGATATAGTATTTAATTATATACAATAATTGCCGAAACGAAAGTCGACTATATATATATATATATATATCGGATTACTTCGATATAAATAATAGGCGCCAATATAATCGAGAACACTATTGCCGGGAATCCGTTTACTCGTTAATTTACGATATTGTCGTCGCGTACGAACAAATATACGGTTTGCTACGCTTTTAAAAACGCAGTTTCCGCGTTATTCGTATTTAAGTAGTACAATTAGTTTACTCCGATATGTATGTATACCCCTATTCCTTTATAACGCACAACAGTTAAAACGAAAACGATCTCGGAATTCATAATATTGTCTTAAAACCCCGCAGTGCGTCGGTTAACCGTATCATTATAATAATATACGACTTACGATGCGTCGTAAACTACGAAATCCCCCATAAAGATCGCCGTTAATGATGTCAATGACTCGACGTATAAAATACGTAAATATAGGAAGAGACCTCCTCCGGGGTTATTTGTTATTTCGAAAACGAAACACGGCACGACTCGCCCGAGCCGGTCGTCGAATATTTCGTTAACAATACAAACCCGTGGCGACGAATTAAAAGAACCGTAGTATTTATAAATCTGTGTACGTTTTACCGGGGAAATTTCGGACATCGGTTTTCGAAATCAAAAACAATCGGGCCCGGCACCGCGGGTGGTGTATGTTTTTGTCCTTACGTATTTTTACGAGCCGTGAAATACCTACATAATTTTTTTAGTAGAATTTATTTCGACGTTCGGAAAGAGAAAAGGGGACAAAAAAGAATAATACTAAAATTGTGTACAACGCCGTCTGCGAATGACAAGGCTGACGGTCGTTGTTTACTGAAAAAATCCCATCCAGTCCCCTAGACCGACGTCAAACGCAATAATTTCCACCGCCGTCTTGTTACTCGGCGCAGCCACCGGGACGTCCGCAATATCGGTAAACCAACAACGCGGTCCCCGTCCAGTCAAATCTTGTCATTCGGTGGTTCTTCGGTGTCGTGAAATTAAACGGATGTCGCACAGCGCGGATCATTATTCGTCGGCCGTTAATTATTGTAAATTGAAACCAATTACGAAATCCACGACGGAACGAATCGAACCGGAAAATAATAAAAATTACGTTCCCGTCGCAATATCGTTTGGAGGTTTGTAACGAACCGTAAACGGCTACAGTAACGGAAAATCGCGGAAATAATAAAAAATATTACGTCGCGAACAAACGAATTCGATTTACCTGTATCGAATTGTGGTCGTCCGTCCTACTCGAGTATCCGATTAGTATTTGGATTACGAACGTGACATTTTTTTAAATAATTAACGCAATTATACAGCGATGGGTTTACGTAGAACACCGTTTTTTTAATTACCGGACGATCAATTCGAAAGCCTCAAAAATATTAACTTGTTTCGTAAAACTCAATCGATAAAACCGCAAAGTCGCCGGTTTCTTTACGTAGAATTTGGCGAAACGTTACTGCGCAATCGGCGATAAAATCGAACTCGACAACAAGCGAATTCATAATTACGTTAACATATTAATACGACATCGCGTATAATATAGTTAAAACCAAAATAAAATGGGCGTGCTCGAAGTATCCAAGCTTTTTTTAATTTAATAAAATACCTTCCCCCGCCAAAAAAAATGCACCTACAAAATACTCCGGTTGATTAGACTATAAAGGACTTTAATGATACATACAGTGTAATATTATTATTAAGCTATGGGTACACATACTCCCTTTCACCACCACCATGCCCAACACTGCCACCACCGTCACGTTACATCAGTCATCTACTTCTAATAAACATTAATTACAGACCTTCGTGTGTACGCGTTGTACGTCAATATCGAATTTCATCTTTCGAATATTTCATTTTACAACACGTCACAATCAGGCTGCTCGATTAAAACGGTCGTCGTATTTTGTTCGTTAGAATACAACGATGCGTTTTATACGTTGCCGATTCGATACGTTTGAATTATGACACTTATTTACGACGAATTCTATCGATATTCATTTGGCCACGCTCGGTTCAAACGTATTAATTCCACGAAATTCGCTTATTTTTCATTTCGTTTAGATTAATAATCACTCGTACGTTATATCGTAAATGCGCGACCGTTTAAAACATTAAGTATCAAAGTAGTACCGTAGTTGTATTTACGGTATAATTTGTCTATTATTCTATCGTTTTGAAACAATTCCGCTCTCGATCGGAATTGACGACGACGATAATGGTTGACGATTCAACGTACGAACGTAATACGCGTTTGTAATTTGGTCCGCGTAATTAAATCGCGAACTAAAACGAATAGACGTGTAGGTAGGTAAGCGTTTGTAGAAAACGATCAAATTTGATCGGTTCTACGTAATTAGCGGGTTGTTTGGATATCGACGTCGCGGGGAATAGATATTTGGACGGCGGTTTAAAAACGAATAAATCACGGGTTTAAATAACTAATCGCCCTTGGCCATCATACGGATAATATACGTCCGACGAGCCGTTAAATTACGACCACGTGACCAATTCGCCAAGACGGTCTGACGAAATAACCATTCCGGTCGTGTCACGCGTTTTTCTTTTTTCCGGAATCCCGTCAGTCATACCCACCTAACTAGTGTCGAAACAACAACGGCCTACCTACTGGTACAATACGTCGGTTGTTGGCCATCATTCGTCGACTGCCGTCAATTCTACATGGGAGGGAGGAAGGGGACAGAGGAAAAACGTCGAATTGCCGGAAGGTTGGAAATATCGAGAAAAAAATCGTATACGATACACTCTTTGTTATAAAACAAACAAAAATGTCTGTCGTTATACCGCGAAATCGACGACGATTTATGTGTGTTAGAACGACGAACATTATTTCTCAACCTACGAAACGAAACGGAAATAATAATACGGTACGGTCCGTAATTCGAAATACGAAAATAAATTAAAGACTATAGGCGATAATCAGTGGCGTACTAACAGGGAAGGGGGTTTAAGAATAACCCCACCCCCAAAAATTTTTTGAAAAAATTAATTTCTTACGAGACGTATATTTTTAATAATAACGAAAAACTAAAATATTTATAAACTTTAATTCCACGTTATAATATAACGTGTTCGTTAAAAATGAATCTATTAAAGGTTATAATGTGTCATGTGTCGTTAGGGTCATCCGATTTATTTATTTAAAAATTAACCAACCCCCCCCTCCCGAAATTCAGATATAAGTACGCCACTGGCGTTAATAGTTAATTATTATGGATAAAGATACTTGGAACGAAACGACATGGCCTGTTGGGCGGTTACGACTCGGTGTGGATTTTCGGCTTCGAATCACCGAGCGTACTCGGAGCGCGCCGTCGTTTTCGTTTTCGAATTACCGCGATAATTTATACGTCCGACATTTCGTGAACGAAAAAAATGTACGCGTTTCGTTTTACTCACAGTCGTTGGACAGATTCGCGCCTTCGTCCGTGAACGTGTTGGACGCCCGGGCCGGTCGACACCATCGCCGGTCGCACGACATCAGCACGGCGGTCACCAAAAGCGCGGCGGCGGTAGTTGTCGGCTTCAGCCACATGGCCGCCGTCAATGTATGTATGGGAAACGAACGGCGGACGATATTGATTAATTTTATTAGCGAGCGGCCGATTGTCGGTGGTTTACGGTGTCGGGACGATTGTCGCGCGACGCGGAAACGGTTAACGGAATTCGCCGGTTTCGAACGCGACGGCCGCGCGAAACAACAACATAGCCGAACGGCGACGAGCGCGGCACGACGTACAACCGGGACAACGGGTGCGCCTGTATGCGACTGAGGCAGAGAGACGGCGAAACCCGAAGCGGCGGCGGCGGCGGCGGCGGCGACGGTGACGGCTGATCGTCTCGTGCTACCCCCACCACCGTCATCACCCTTATCGAAAAACCACCGGTGGTCACAACGTGTCTACTCGGTTTCGGCGCGATATAATATTCCGCCGTTATGAATTCGCTCTCGGTAAATAATAATTGACCCTACCCCCTCGCTCCCGTGTTTACGGTTACTCCCGAGAAATCCGTTTCGTTCGACGTGATTATTGAAACGCCCGACGAAACCAATCGGTACTATTGTGACGGAACCGATAAAAATGTTTACAACTTAATTCGCGGGCGTACGCTTTTTATTAGACGTTAGTGTAAACTTTCTATTTGACGCGTTAGGTAAATCGATTAATCTCCGCGTTAGCCTTATTTATTACGTTTTTAATTTTGTTTCGGTGTCGATTTATTTACGGGTTTTCGATTCTATTTTATACGGCCGCGTTCGTAATAAAACCGTCTAATATTTATATACGAATTTTAAAATGATAACGGCCGCCCTACCTCGTTTGTTTCTAAAAAAAAAATGCGAAAAACCGTTCGACGTATTCGCCACAAGCCGTACAATATGCCCGTTCTTTTGTACATAAATATTTATGAGGACTTAATTGAAATACGTTCGTAATCTCCGGTACCGTTTATCCAATCGTGACGGAGTTTTTTCTTTAATTTGACGAGTAATTCGTGGTTAATTTGTTTAGCCCGCGTACGATTTTCATTTGCCTCGAGAATATCAAGCGATAAAAAACGTTTACACGTGTGCCACGCTATGTATTCGTTATATATACACACACACGCGCACGATATTTACCGTTCACGCGTACTATCGATCAATTATTATATAAACATTTCGTAATAGCTCTAGGATAAATATATTTTTCGCTTAACCGAGTTATTTGTTTTTCAAACGATAATCAATTTTTCCCGTCGTCGTCGTTGTCGTCGTCGTTGTTGTTGTTATTGTTCAAGTGAATAAGTAACTAAGTGAAAAATCAACGTTGGTCGATCGATGGCTATCGAAAAACGTTCCAGACCGTCACCGTATAATATCGAATTGCTTGATCAAAATAACTTCCTAAATCTGTGCAACGCCAACTATCCGCAAACGTATACGCGTACAGTTTAATTTGATTAGAACGTCTACGAAATAACGTTCATTTACGCGCCCGCCGTTCGTTTAGACAATATACGATTAATACGAATACGACAATTACGTTTGTACGAATCGAATAATAAAGTTTGTATCGAAATGTCGACACGCCGTATTTTGAATATTAGCGTTTAACGACACTGAACAATATATAAACATATACGAATTTTGGTTAAAATAATATAATATATATAATAAAAAATTGTGTTTAGCGGCTATTTTTTCGAAATATTTTTACGGCGTTAATTATTCGTAAATATATATTTTTTTTTAAATACACACGACACGTGAGAAAATACGTCTATAGCGTATAACATTATTACTAAATACAACAACTACAGCCTACTATATAGTTCTACCTACCATTTAGTATATGTATAATTTCGTGTTTACCGTCGGTACAAGATACTCAACGTGACTAATGCGTTCGCGTGCAGTCCGGCAGCATTTTTACTCAGGACGTCCTACCGATATTCCTCGTAATAACAGCGCGCGCGGGCCACGGTTATTTTCGTGATTGTTTTTACGCGGAGGACCCGTACCGTCCGCGACGTAGAGTTTCGCCCTCGTGTCGTAATATTATTATTATTCCGTCGTCATTTTTATCGTTTGTCCCGGACGATAGATTTACGGGCCGGGTAGTGATTTGTGAGTTTTGACCGTCTGTCGCGTGTACTCGGAACGGAAATATCATAACGAATTACGCGAGCGTTCCTTATAATATTTAAATAAACTAATAAACAACCTCGGGACGTATTCGTGGATGACGAAAGGCAATACCAACGGCGACGGCGCGTGTACGATAACCTGTAGAACAGCGGGAGGACGAAGAAGGCGTACATAATGGTTATATAAGGGTTTTGTTTTTTTTATTTATGTTGTGTCGTCCGCACATTACGAAGTTTCGTGGTGTCCAATTTTTCTTTCTTGGTGTTCCCGACAAAAATAAAATGCCATTCGGTCGCGTTATTAATATGCACGGTTGTTGTTGTTATACCGTACATCGGTTTTTGTACCGTAAACATAGTACGACACGATGGAATGCCGTGGATGGTGGGCATTTTATTAATTCGAGAAAATCGAAACGGGAATCGTATTTTTTTCGGTCCACTTTTTTACCGTCTGTTTGTCCATTTGCACGATTGACCATATCCTCGACCGCTATACAAAACAAGATCAAACGTTCGTTATGGTACTTATAAATACAACGTAACGCGTAAGTACGTTTAATGTACGATAATGGGGGTTTAAGGGGTAATCGAAAATCAGTGACTTGGCCACTCAAGGTGCGCTAAATCGTATAGGCACCAATAACGAAAATATTCTCAAATTGAACATTCGATATTTTAGAATTGAAAATCTGAAAGCCGTACGAGTGTTAGACGTCGTGTATATTTGAAATATAATAATTAGTAATTTAGAATAAACACGAAATAATGGCACGAGATATTTATGCGCTACGTATTAAAAATGAAACTACGGCGTGGTAAAATGTTACAACGAACGACATATTTACGATATAACTTTTGAACTTAAACACTACCGTCATATTAAAGTATTATCAAGTCATTATCCGTAAATGGTTCTTCGAGCACTTCAATTTGAAAACTTATTACGAACGTTGTATAATTTTATACATAAACGCCATATAATAATTCACGAACGTCGAGTTTCGCGATTCCTTATCGATTTCCCATTTAATAATTCTTTTAAATTAAAAGTAAGGATTATATGAGGTAGCGTCGAGTTAAACAAAATAATTCAATTACTTAATGCGATTTAAATAAAATATTATCCCTTTCGTATTTTATGATATGTAGTTATATCATATGGTACATAACATATAACTTTATAGTATATAAATATATGTACGTATTAATTATACGGCAGTAATATGAAATTATTATCAATTCTGTTTATGTAGTTAATTAATTTTCATTTTGTCCGACGAGTGACAAACTAATATTACAGATATTTATAAATTAAAATATACTCGTAGTTGCGTCGTAAATCTGAAAATAAAAATAACAAAATAAAGAAATTCGGAAAAAAGAGGAATACTAATACTTATATCGATTCGATCTAAAAAAAAGTTAATACATACTAATTGGATAACAAAACAATGTTCCTTTCCTCGTGATTACCCAAACCTTCCGTACTCGAATAATTTATGTAAATTGGGATATTCAAAAAGAAGGCAGATTATTTGTTTTAAAGGAAATTGTGTTCTGAAGTTTACATCCAGCGTTGTACATTGTTCCGATTTTCAATTAAAAGCGAAAAAAACTTTCACTACAAATAACACCTACTTAAATTTTTACAATACGATACAGTTGTGTGTTTAAATGTTATATATAGATTGAGTTTTCATTGTTGACAATAAATACGTTCTTAAAAAAGGTTATTTAATTTAACAATTATTTCCCTGAAGTTGCGTAATAAAGTTATTACCGATGTTTTCATCAATCGACGGTGTTGAAATGGTATAAATATAATAAACGTTCGTTTAAAGGTAGTGTATTTTTGTGAAATAAGTTTTGGGCGAAATTAAATTCGTATTTACCGATACTTATTTTAAATTAAATTATTCCAAACAGCGCGGTTTCATTGTTATGGTGTCGTAATATTTTTTGACGATCAAATGTTGAATCGTAACTTGTTTTTTAATATATTCATATTTCAATGAACCGACGTAACTTCGAGGAAATTAAAAGTCCCAGATCTATTTTTTTTTTCAGGGGAAGGAACGATTTGTATCTGTAACGATATTCAAATTTCAAACGCGACATTCGAAATTATTTTATTGTAATTCGTGAACTCGTAGACCCTCGCACGAACTTGTTCAGCGAGGCCTATTTTGTTCTTAAAGAAATAAATAAATATAAAATAAAGGCGGCCACTGTACCTACATAGTTCAATAAACGAATCACCAGCAATCGAGGTCGTATCATTTTAATCGAAAATTGTCAAACTATTCTATTACGTACTAATCAATCTAATTAGTGAAACGTAATTATTTCAATTTTTTTTAGGGTCATTTAGAAAAAAAATTTAAATGTATTAAAATTCTAATCCCGCCGATTTTCACTATTTTTCTCCAATCTCTGCTCAGTATCCGCGAGAAATCTCTCGTAATTCCATCCTCCTGACTAAGTTGTGGCCTACCACGATTCTGATCTTTCGCTTTTCGTACTTATTATAAAAAAAAAACGTAATTATTTATTTATTTATTATGATTTATTCTTTCCATCATCGATCCATATTTCCTCCACATGTGGCCCGCACCCTTAAACTTTTTCCTCTTTTCAATTACTAACGTCAATTTTCAGTTAACGCGTACCGGCTTAAAATTAACTTTTTCAATTAAAAGTTCACTCCAATAATCGATAACGACGGTAACGATGATAGTTCAAACTTTTGACGATACTACAAAACAATTATCCAAAGAGTTTTATTATATACCCAACAGAATAGATACATTATTTTTGTGTGCGATACTATAGACAGAGGTTATTTTTATATCCAATATGAAGCAAATTTGTTTTGTGTGACAGTACTGTACACTAGTTTTGAACGTTGAAATTAGTAACGATAGAAACGCAATATATTTCGTGATTAAATGTCAGTGTGTTCTATGTGAAATAAAAGAGGACAAGTCTGGATTTAGATAAAATACGTAAAACGTTTTACAATAAAACTTAATAAAATCATTCTTTATAGACGCGTAAAAAAAAGAATTCAAATATTTCGGCAATAAACTTGATTTGACAGTTGCACGAGCTTATATGTCAGAAACAAAATAGCCGAATTTCGATTCAGCACTTTAAATTCAATCGCTAATTTTTATATGTTTAACTCTTGACAATATACATAATGTATTATGCATTTGGCATACCTATAGTGTGCGTATGTATAATATATAATTGCAAATATTTACGTATCGGAGTTCTAATTTATGTCAAACACATTTAACTATTCTTCTACAATATTTTATTAGAGAAAATGTCATTCAGACAGAAGCGAAAGCAACGAATTGACGTTGACAGTTTCTGAGAAATATTGAAATGTCTAGAATAGGTCGAATCAATAAACGTCGACAAATGAGTAAGTTAAAGCTTATAATGATTTATCACGTGTCAAAATGTCACGAAACGTTTGGTATCAATCGAAAAAATAATTTATTTTTATAATTTTACTTTTTTTTAATGTAAATGTAAAGTACATTCAGTACGTTACATTTTTTTTACGTAATGAGGAAACGAAATATTAGGATATTTTTAACTTAAAAATGTGTCGACAGATTATATGTGTAAACGCGTAAGGACGATAAATGGACCGATAACTTTATAGAAAAAAAATTAATCGATATTACATTTTTGTGCGTATTAAAATTATTCGAATTAGTGCGTTAAAACAAATTTAAATATTTCAATAATTTTCTATACTTCGTAAAAGAATATTTTTAAATTTTCGATTGCAAAATAACATTACGCTTTTATTTAATAATGTACAGTTTATTTATTTACCCGTATATTAAGTACCTATTTATGCCTTACATTTTATTAGATAATTTAAAAACAATTGTTAGTCATTTTATAAGACTTAAAATTTACCTCGGCGTAAACACGAAACATTGTACGATTCATTTTGTAGACGATTTAATGTGCAGTATACGCTGTAAGTTGTAATTTCAATGTACGAGGACATTTTATTGTAAAATATTAACCTTAAAATACAACGGTATTTAAACTGAACGAGTACTTTGGAATAAAATATAATCGTTAATTTTATAATAATCACATTTTAAACGTTTCAAAGTTCAAACGCAATAACGACGACTTGTGATTTACGTGAAATAGCATTTTCATACGCATTTTTACTTTAAAAATGAAACGAATAATGATTCAGATTCAGGTATAATTATAATCTAAGAAATGTATTTTAAAATGATTAAATTCATCATCCAAGTAGATACTCGTGTACATGGAAAATACGAAAATGTATATAAGTGTATACTCGGGTTGGCCATAAACGTCTAACAAATAAACAGTGCAACGAAATGTATGGGGATAATGGTGTGTTAAAACACAATGACGATTAAAGGGTAGAATTTGTTTTGATATACATTTTTAAACGTTTTAGGTTTTTTTATAAATGGTCGTAACTCATAAGTGTCCGTTTCGAATTAAAATGTACGAAATTTTACGTATCCATGGACGTAATATTGGTGGTGGGAGATAGTTAAGGGGTTCAACCTAACTCCCCCAAACATTTTTACCGTATCGACTATATAATGGTTCGTACTTTTTTCTTTTTTAGAATTGTAAACGAGGACTGTGGCGTATTTACTTATTAAACAATATGAA
>JAIPRN010004387.1:0-15337 GCA_025469175.1 Geopemphigus sp. TES_GeoC_2020
GCGACGTAGTCGGATTAACGATAGAGAAAATGCGACCGACGAAACGAACGCGAAATTCTAAAAGCCCGCATAATCGACCCGATACAAGTTCACGAAGGTTTCGCGAGGGCGGACGTTTCAATCCGGAGCGCGTTTTAAGCGTTTTCGGGCGATTTACTTACCGCCCAGTAGTATAGTATAGTATAGTATAGTATAGCATAGTATACTACTGGCCCCGTTACCCCCAGGGTTTGTGTTACGGTCGACAACGCGTACCGGAATGAACAACGAAACCGCGATGATCGTTCTGCAAAGACATGGTCGAAACCCACCCACTGCCCCGGTTACACGCTTGAAAAGCGTCGATATATGGCGCGACCACGACCGCGGTATGTATTCGGTAGGAGGTTGTTATAAATCGCGGTTATTGGGTCGGTTATTGGTTATTTTCTTTCGAAATAATACGCGGCGCGTAATTACGATCGGACAGGGCCCGGAGGGTCGGCGCGCCGTCCGTACGCGAATGCCAAACGAGCCGAGGGCAAAGCGCGCGTCATCACGACCGGCGCTGGAATAATTCACGAATTCCTCCCGAAACCGATCTACGCGCGCATATTTAAACCGTCGGCCGGACTCGGTATTATTTAGTTGTTTTCGGTTTCGCCGAAACCGGAGGGGACGACAATTTCGGGGACCGGGCGCCGGTTAGACATACGGGCAAATTCGCGACGACGCGCCCGCGCGTGTAAATCCCGTAAAACCGAAAAATACGTCGGCCGGGGATGCCACCACCACGTGGTCTACACACGCGACGAAACGAAAAAGAGAAACATTTTCCCTCGGAATGGCGATCGTGGGTACGTTGTCTCCCGTGCCCCCGCGCGTTCGAGTATTCTTCTGAAGTCCTTCCAAACGATAATCAGATATCACCGTGAGAGAACCTAACCTACAGTTGCCGGACAGATACGTTACGCGGGTGACCGATCGACGTGCGCGCCATTTCGTCGTATACGGTCGAATGGAAAGTTTACGTGAATCAAGTTGTCTCGGCCAACTCAACAACAAGATAGCTGAAGTGTGACGGGAGAACCGGACCGAGCAACGTGCGAATTTCGCGGATAGATCGACAATATCGTTTTCCGTCCGTCAACTTACGAGTCGAACTTACGTATAGGAACATTAGTTGAAAAACGTTCGGGATACACTTTATATATACACGCGAAGTTTCGGGATATTCCGGGCACCGACGATATCGTGTGTGGGTCGGACTGTGCCGTCCGGTTCGGTACGCGCGCACGTGCGTTTAACGAATTCGACGGTTTTTTTCACGAACGTTCGATTTTTAAACTTTCGGCCGACACTCGCCGAACGGTCAGTTTTTTCGACGCAAAAGTGGCCGTTAATTATGAAAATTGTTTTTTTTTCCTATCTATATCGCCGTTCGTTGTTTATGTATATAAATATACACGCGCTATAACGTTCGCCCGGTACACGGTATTTGACGAATTACTACGGTCGGTGTCCAACGGGTGCCGACCGCGGTATGTATTTCCCGTCTGTACGGGAACGTTTCCAATGCGTATATATCGGATAGCGGCGACAGCGGTTACTGTCGGCACGCGCGTCAATTAACGCGAAACGGAACGCTTATTCGGGACGTTGTAATTAACAGGCGTCCGAAATATCGCGGCGGGGATGTAGTGGTCGAGTTTTTGTTTTTTTTTTGTAATTCGCGCGCGGTCGTGATCCGAGGTACGCGTTTTGGCTGACGAAAAACATCGACACCGGTCCGAGGCAAACGGAATCGCGTCACGAAAACCAACCCGTTCCGACGGAAAAACGAAAAGAACCGTTACACCGCGGGCGGTACGTTTTCCCGATTCCGTCGAGAATGCGCCGCGCGTTTTTCGCGAAACATTTCGATAAACGTTCCTATTTGGAGACACTCCGACGCTTTGTTACGTCCAAAACTCGCCACATCCAATCCCGTGATCGATCGTGAATAGGTATACGTGGGTAACTCGTTCAATGCCGTTTTACGACAAACCGTTAAAAACTCATCCGGCGACTTATTCACGTCCTCTGTTAAACATTTTCGAGGCCGAATGTTCCGGTAATTATAATATATATATATATATTGTACGTCGCGCGAATAATAATAATATTAACGTCCTTAAGGACGCGAAAATGATACCGAACGAAAATCGTACCTAAATAGAACACCGACTTCCGGACAGCGTATTTTCGACGTACGGACAAAGTTGGCGCGGCAAAATGAAAATAAAACGGGCCCGCGGATAGATTATGGAAATAATAACAGCCGAAATTCCGTCCCGTAAATTTATTTCCGGTAAAATACATTTTCCTGTCCGTATAAACTCTCGTTACGAACGCGATCGACGTTAAAAGACGAGTCGACAAGTTTTTCGGTATTATACGGTTTATTTGGACGCGCCTAACTAACGCGTTCCGGGAGCGAACTAAATCGATAAATCGTTCAATGAGCGAATAATATTAGTACCCGCCGGTTTTCCCCTCTAAAACTAAACGGCCTACGCGTTTCGCGAACCGCCCCCGTACGGTTCTACGTGATAATCGATCGTTTCGATTTAGGACGTCTCCAGACACGGCCACGAATCGCAGACGACCGACGACGGCACGCTCGAATTGGACGTGGACGTTTGTTTGATGCCCTCCATTTGAAATTGCACCAGCACCAAAAAGTATATTAACACGACGCCTGCCGTCTGAAAAGAAACAGCCACCCGCGCGATTATTAGAAACGGAAAAAATTATCACGCGATTTTTTCGGACGAAATAGTCGAAATCAATCGGTAATATATTGTCGCTACGACAAACGGGTTTACTACGGGAAAGACGTTGTGTGTTACTTACGGCGAACAGCAGCGACAGATTTATTTCGAAAAATCCGGAAGCCGTGATTTGTACGGAACGGCTGTTTACGCGAAGTATGAACAACCGCAACTGTAAGTACGAAAAAATAAACGGAATGACGACGAACGGTATGGTTTCGATACGGGCGTATTGTTTTTCGTAAACTGGGCGTCTCGGTGTTTCGCGTTATTACCAAAGAGCGAAAGTCGCTTCGAGAATGCAAACGACGGCCGGTTGGTGAGCGAACGTGACCGGCCGAAATTGGACGGTAACAATTGATCTCGGGACGAACGATCGGACGGAGCCGAAACGTTCGCGATTTTTCGTTCCTCGTCCGCACAAGTTCGCGTTCCGACAACTGACCGTTACTGACCATACGCGCGTCGAAGACATTTACGAATATTCCCGAGTCGATTGCCGTCCACGGGCCGAATTACGGCGTCGCGGAGCGTTCGTTTTCTATCGTAAACGGATTTGTATCGGCGATACCGTCACGCTAACGACCGTTCGTAGGATAAATTATCGCGCCGCGATTTGTCGGCAAATCGATTAACGAAATTGTTTTCGTAAATTAAAAACGTATTACGGGCACGAATATTCGTTAGACGTATGACTTAAACACGCTCCCGTATATGTATTTATATGTACGCGTTTTTTACGATTTACCGGTACGGGGCGTGACTACGTAAAAGCCCGCTACAATATATAAATAATTCGGTGGCGCGTGCCGGAAAAATGAAATTCGCGTATTATTTACAACGAAGACGTATATTTCGGAAACGTAAGAGTAGAGACATTTTTAGAAAACGTATTCGGTATTTTCGGAATATCGTCGGAATTGATAAAACTCGCACGTATTGTATTCAAAATTTCCCCCACCCGGCACCGTTGCGCAGACCTTGTACACGGACGAAACTTGGCGATTTATATATATTCAAAATAGACGTTGGCTTATACGTATAAAAAATACGTCGGCGCGTCGAGCCCGCCTAGACGACGCGTACCGCGAAAGTTTTTTTAAACGCGCGGTTACCGTTCAGGCGACGTAAGCCCGAATTGTCGGCGAATCATTTTCGTAATACGAGATCGTCCCGTAAACGCTTTTCGCGGACGGTTCACGAACGTTTTCCTGTACGTTTCGCGTTTTAAAAAAATATCGACAACAAAAACAGACGACGTCTTATTCGCCCGGATCCAAATAACGTTCGTCCCCTAATACCTATAGTTTTATTTGGGCGCTTACCTACCGAAAAATTACGTATAACATTATAATACCCTATACCGTAATTTGTCCTAGTGTACGGTCAATACTTACGATTCGATAAATTATAAATCGTATTATTCGAAAACGTTTCCGGCGACGATTATTTCTTTTTAGAGTTTTACCTTTGTCGAACGAAACGAACGAAACCGACCGTTTTTCTAGAAAACCTCGTTGTATGCCCCCCTACGGTCGTTACGTTTTTTTTTTTCATTTTCAGAACGTAACGTTCCTTCGCCTTCTTCTTCCTCGCCTTATTCTCCCAGCTGTTTGGAGTCCGCCACCCTGGTCCTCAACCTCCACTTGACTCGATCTCCCCCCACATCATTTACGCACACACCAGCAGCAGCCCTCATATCACACTCAACCCCGTTCAACCACTTCTTTGCTCTTCCCCTTCTTCCTTCCACGCACAATACCATTACTGTTCTTACTATCTTCTCTCCTCGTAAAATGACTAAACCATCTAAGTCTATTCTGCCTCATTTTATCCATAATCGACGCTACTCTCCTATGCTTCCTCTTATACGTTCATTTCTTATCCTATCTTCTCTCGTCACCTCACTCATCCGTCTAAGCATTCTCATCTCAGCTACGCTCGTTCTCCGCTCTATTTTCTTGTCCACCGCCCAACACTCTGAACCATACAACATAGCTGCTCTCACTACACTCTTATAGAATTTACCTTTCGGTCGTCTCATTAGAATTCTCATATCGCACAAGACGCCAATTGATCCACCCACGCCAAATCCTACGCTTCACATCCTCGTCAAAACCCCCGTTCTTTTGTACAAAGGACCCTAAACACTAATAACATTCATTACCATTAAAATATTCGTTACCGAAAGGTAAAAATAATAATAATAATTCGCCGTCTTCGTTTTTATATCGTTACCGTAAACACTCCCTATTTATAATACGTTCGTGAACTCGTGTACGATTACTAACGATGGTTTGAGTATTCGTGTCATTCGATACAGTTGACGTCAAGTGTTTGAGATGAAAGATTATCCTCTTGCTCTAAAAAACAGACGCGATAAATATAACGTTACTATTGCGAGCCGTATTGCGGCGTTGTACGTTTAAGCGCGCGTAAAGGTGTCCCGAAAACGTGATAAACGACAATCCTTTGACGTATCGAAATCGACAGCCACCCGACCGAAACGGGGCGGGTTTACTCGAACGAACGACGTTCGGCCGGCTAAATTGTGTTTTATTCGCGCCGGATTACGGGTACGGGTAACGACCGAAATATGGCCCCGCGGCGTTCCCGTAATAACGACGGACACACGACCTCCGGGGTCGTTCGGAACGAAAAATCTGAATGCGACGAGCACGCCGAGCCGAAACGGTTTTCGGCGCGACTTTCATTATTAAACAGATTACCGGAAGCGTCTAATTCGGGTAAAATGAGGGGCGAGGGGTAAGGGCGAAACGTTAAAAAGGTTTCCGACTCCGGTCCGGTCGTCCCCCGGGACCGAGTATTTATTTATTATTCCGAGCTCTGGAACGTAATCCCGGGTTGTTCACCTCGCCGTGACGCGTACGTCGAATTATTATTATTATTATTGTTATCATCCGTACGCGATTACAATTAACGTTATCGAGTAGAATTTTTCCGAGGAAATATCGTTTCCGACCGTCGGTGTTTAAAAGCATCGGTCGCCGCATTCGGAACCGTTATTATTCGTAAATTTCGATCGGACGCTAACCCGTCCTTAGAGGGAGGTAAACGGGAGGGTGGGAAGAAATTACGATACGCGTCACGTAATCGCCGAACCGGAGTCGCGACGTACGCGCGCGTCGGTCTTGTTTTCGTCGCGCCAAACGAAAACGCGTTCGCCGGAATCTTACCTCTTTGACCGACGAGTCGCATCTGTAACACAGGTAAATGAACTTCCCGATAATAATGCTCGACTCGATGATGCCGCTAACGTACGGATAAACGTTGTTTTTGAACACTTCCCGCACGACCATCGCCCATATTATGACGTACAGGAACAACAACAGCTGCACGTATATATCCATTATCGTGAATATCAACTCGGGGCCGAACGTGTTCGATACGGCCTCCATGTAGTCCTCCAGAAACCAATGGTCGTTCATCAACGCGTTCAGCCGCACCGCCCGTTCGGTTTTCGAACGTACGTCGCATAATTCTTCCAGTTCTCTACGCGACGTGAACATAATATAACTCGACCACGGGCGATATAATATAAAGTTTCTCGACAAAAGCGAATCGGAACGTTCGATACGGTGGTACGTCTAATTTCGTCCGATTCGTTCGAAATAAAATCGCGTCTAAACGCCGAACGCGCGCCAGCGTTTTAAACGAACGTAAAATACGCGTAATCGCGTTTTCGAATCGCCTACGCCTATTTGCGTACGAAATGCTTTGTTCGTTCGTGTATAATGTACCGATAGTTATAGGCGAACGCGTTCGATTGTGAGGCCGTTTACGAATCGAGCGTATTTATAGATGGAACTGAAATCGCCCAGATCTGAGCCGAAATCTCTACGAAAAACCGAAACTATCCGTTTTGCGAAAAAAAAAAAACAAAGAAAATTTAATTTAATCGTAATCGGCTGACAATTGTTACTCGCCGATGATTAATTAGTGACGTTGTCCCGTTATCTCCACACGTTCGCGAACACCTACAGAGCCAAATGTAAACGAAGTATTCCGATCTACGACTCGAGGTCAACGTGCACGCGATATTATATTAAAAGCGGTTGTTTCGTTGTATCGGTGGATCGATTTAATCAAAAACGCGATTCGAACGTTATTACCGTAAACGATTCCGAAACGTGGACAACGACCACGATGGTTACCCGCAAACGTAGCGGACGGGTGTATATATATATATATATATGTAATATTTACGCGTTGCCGACCTGTTGATGTCCTCGTACGACATTTGCGTGATGACGCACAAGATGCTGATGAGGTTGATGAGCACCAGGGGTACCATGTAGGCGGTGAAGTACGGATAGTAAAGTTCGGGATGCTTGGGCGGGATGTTTATGACGGTGATGACGAGTTTGATGACGATGATTATGGAGAAGAGGAGCACGGCGTACGCGTCCGGCGGCAGGGTCGGCCGCGGGTACCGGCGCCGGAGCAACAGGCGGGCGGTCATGTTCAGTATGTCGACGGACCGCGGTAACCGGACCAGCATTAGCGACACAATGATCGGGCTGATGACCGAGTGCGACAACAGCATGCCGAACACGCAACAATAGTTGTCCTTGGAACATTCGATCGTCCGCCGTTGTAACAGCGTTTTGCCCAAGTAGAAACACATACCGACGAACGTCCACATCTGCAGGGTCAGCTGCATCGTCCAGAACGCCAAACCGCTTTTGCTCACGTGGAAGCACCCGTCCCGCACTGCGAACACCCGGCCGACCAACACATCTCGTTACCGGCGGATTTTCGATTTTCCCTGCGCGCGCGCGTGTGTGTGTGCGTGTGTTTCGACGTTAAACAATCGCGACCGAAAAATCCTGTGCTTGTACCTAATCGTTCACGTCGTAAAAAGGTGACCGACGGCTGGACGGATTTTATTTGTATTCCATAACGAACGACCGTTTTATTTTCGACAAAACATACTAAACGTAACCATAAATGTTAACCCGGTTTCGTATACTCGCGTGGTGAGTACAACCGTACGCGACAGTTAACAAGGCAAAAAACCGTCGAATGTAACGACGCGCTTTGAAAAATATCGCTCGCTTCGTAAACTATAAATACGCATACGGAGTTTGTTTCCCATTTGGACGATACCGCGCGAGTACGAAAAACGAATTAGTCGACGTTCTCGGCAATTCTCGATTTCGATTCGAATCAGAATTACGTCGAACGACGTACGCGCGAATACGACGAAATTCTCACCGTTCTCGTGCCGGCGTCCGATGAACCGTATGGAATTTTTGAACGTAATTTTATCGCATACCGCGTAACTAATCGGCAAAATACCGAACAGTTTACACGCGTAGTACACCGGCGCGATAATAGTCAGCGGGCTGAATTTGAACGACGGCGCAAACTTCATCGTCGTACGTACGGATACACGAATATATGTAAAAAGAATGAACGCGAAAAGCCGCGTGTCTCTCCTGTCCGGGACGATGCTCTCTCCCCCTCCTTCGGGAGGGGGAATTCGAAAACGACTCCTTTTTAACGTTTTTCGACCGAAAAGAAACGTTTGGGCGAAACGAAGCCGTTTCGTTATTGTTCGATCGTGTCCGTTTTTATTATTGTTTACCGTCGCGCGCTCGCTATGTATAGACGCGTTTACACGTAACGCCGTGAGAAACGAACGATCGACACGTCGTAAATATATTATCGCGTCACGAATTGAGGACACATCGAAAACGGTCGCGTAAAACTAATATTATCGCTAAATCGACGCGTCACCCCCCCTCCCCCGAGTGCTTATTTTTTCTTTACCTTTGTTGTTCGTCCCTTTACATAGACGCGTATACTCGTAACCGTGTAAAACGCGTCGCGTTCGTTCCGTTTATAAACGTCCGGTAAGTGCGTAATTGTAAACACACGTACCGCCGTGACGGATTTCGCATGGCGTAATTTACTACGCTGTGGGGCCGACGGAAGAAAAGGAACTGTCCGCAAACAGTGCAATAGACCGTTTAATTGGACATTTTCGAACGTTGACGGCCGCGCACCCGGCCAACGGGCGCGCCGTCGTTGCGCAAACGTATTAAAAATGCATAACCGACGCGCACGGTTAAATTATGAATATTTTATCGCGATTCGCTCGAATTTTTTTTTAAATGCTCGTCTCATGTTTCCCCAAGTGGTTCGTCTATTACGACGCGTCGGAATCGACGTCTAAAATGTTCCCTCCGCTCGTTTCGCGGTATTTAATTGTCAAAAATGAAAGAACTCTGGATTTTATGACGACGACCACGACGACATTTTTACCTTTTCTTATATTTACGCCGAGGAATCGTTCGTAGAATTTTCTACAGGTTTTCGAGACAAAGTCAATTCACTCCTCCCTCCCTCACCCACGCCCAAAATTTACGAAAGTATTCTAAACGGCCGTTGGCTTTTTGTTTGGCGAATAAAACGCGCGCTCGCTTGCGTGTTTCGTATCAGATATAGTAAAAAGCCGATATTTGAACGTTACCCGTTAAATAGCTGCGCGAAACGTACGCCGACACGACAGAACGAGACGAAAATTACGTTTATTTCGGTAGGAATAACACGGGCGGGCCGGGCGCGTTCGGTTTTCTTAAATTATTTATATTCCCCCGTTTTATTTTCGAAAAATAAAAATTCTTTTTTCCGCCGCTTTTTATTATTTCGGGCGGAACACTATTACTGTACGTATATAAACACGTATACGCCGGATAAACGGTCGTAACGCGTTCGGACCACCGACTTAATCGGCGATACACGATAAGATATTCATTGCAGTCGGGCAAGATAATGTATTATACATAATATCGGCGTTCCAGTCGATACGGGAATAAAATATGTTTCGCGCGTGTACGTTCGCCGGTACCCCGCCCAATTTTCACCCAAGAAAAAATAACACCGCGCAGTGTACCGTATCTGTATACCGAGCGAACGTGATATTAACGTTCACGCGCACAGCGCGTTTAAACATCCAAACACCGTTTTCCGTCACGGCTGACGTGCGTCAATTTCGTCAACCTCGCAAACGCCGATACCTTCAAAATGTTCTTCATTAACGTATCCGTATCGACTAAACTATTTTTGTTCGATTATTAGTCTAGGAAGCCTTTGAATCCTACACGAATTCGTTCGGATGTCGTTCGACCCTTTTCGACGCGCAGGATGCATTAAGCGAAACTGTCCGGAATTTTTAAACCGATCTGATAAAAAAATTTATTAGTCAAAACCGATATAACACTAATCGTTTAACTATACTTCGCCGAACGAATCAAAATTATACCCAATAAACTCGACGTCGATATATATATTCGATCGTAATTAATCCGATAGATTTTGTTCGTAACTTTGAATTAGGTACTCCAATTACCCGTGATTATCGACGCGATTTATATTTAAATTCGGCGATATTTACGAATTGCCTATTCCTCCCCGTTTTTATTTTCTATTATTGTTGTTGTACGATTGTAACATGTTAGTCACGCGCTAGTCCCGTTAATAAATAAATTCACCGTCGCGGTATACGACGAATAATTTCGGGTTTTTTAAGCACTTTCGCGTTAAAATATATTATAAAAAGAAAACGATTTTAGTGTCGATATTTATAAATGGTTTCGATTACAACAGTGTAATACAATTACGTCGTTAACGGACCGCGTCGACGTGACGTTTAATTATTACGAAAATTCGCGTAAAATCCGCCTCGGAATTATAATTAAGCTGTTCTCGTAGACCGCGCACAAGGTGACATAAAGTGTTAACACAAATGGAACTAGAATTATTATTTCGGAAAATTTAAACATTCCGACTCGTTTGCCGAAACAAGATTTCTAGCTCTATCTATAAACGCGATTTCGTCGCCACTTCCGTCAGCGTACGATAGAACGTATTTCATCACGGATTTGCCAGGGCCAAACTGGTCAAGTCCGACCAATGATACCTTGTCGGTCGGCCGGACGTTGTTCTAATCGTCGGCGTCGGCGAACGTCAACGCCAACAATCCTTGTTTCTTCAAATTGGTTTCGTGTATACGGGCGAACGATAATCGGCCCGTCCGTCCAAATGACAAGGCTCCTGAAACCGCGTGTTCCCTACTGTTTCCCCCGCCGTAGTTGTCGTCGCCAAACACCACCCATCGCATGCCGTTCGCCTTTAGTCCCTGCTGGTATCTGGCACCGTACCCCATTCCTCGGTTATCTGGTTACCACGTTCATTTTGCCGTTGTCCACGTTCGTGGCCTTTATAAACATATTATCGGAGATATTGTCCAAGTGACCGCGGTATTTCAATCACGGGCCAACTACTGAAATATGATCAGTCGTACGTTTACCTTTTACTTTGATAAGAATAGAAAGATTTTCCAAATCGTTCCCGTTCCAGGCGTCGAATGGTTCCAATAATTGAAGGCGATTCAGGTCCACCACCACACTCACAGACGACTCGTCAGCCGGCGGAACTTGGTAAGTATCTTGACCAGGATCGAATCCGCTCAACTCTTGGCCGTCAGCTCCTTTAATAGAATGTTTTGAGGGATCGGAGTCCAAACGAGCCTCAATAACCAACACCGTGACCATTCCCGAAGACGTGACAAAAGCGTGTGTCACCGCATTGGCGTCGTTACGTCCGCGTGAAAAACGAGAATAAATTAACCTATATAGAGCTTTAGAGCTCTAGCAAAAATAAATAAGTATGCCGTTCGAATTAAAAAACCGCTAGGAAACGTTTTTACGCGCACGATAGACTCGAGAATGAAATCGACGTGGCCGACTCGGCGTCCGTTGTAACGGACGCGATTATACACAGAAAAGTACGAAAATGTCGAGGAAAGTAACCGCCAAAAAAAAAGGAGTTTGCGAACAAAAAGAGAAAAGTCGGTGGAACCGTTGATAAATCCCAAATATAAAATTACCCCAAACGATTTATTTTTACAACGTCAATAACACACGTTTACAGCAGTCGCTTACGTATATAAAACGTTTTTGTGTACGTACCTATTATTTATTTCGCATGCCACGTTCGTCGTAATTCCGAATTTAAAACAAAACAAAAAAATTCCCCGGTAAACGCGGGCCGTGATTTATTAAATTCGGTTCAAAAAAGAAATAACCGCGTACGCGTAAATCAAACAAAAAGGAATAGACAAATTAAAAATATTCGCTTTTTTACAGGTTTCGTGAATGCACTTTTCAACGAGGCGGTACTATTGTTCTTCGCATATTGTGTATAATTGAAACCACCGCTCGTTCGCCGAAACAATCGAATAAACAATTGGAAATTGTTTCCGCGCCGTAAAGCAAAAAATGTACATATCGGCTCGCCAAACGAATTCATTACGCGCCACAATTTGGTACGACAAAAATGGTTTTATACGCGCAATACAGTCACTCCCGGGGATTTGATATTGTAATATTAACATTCGTCCTATTCCGTGGCTTTAATGTTCTTATTTGTTTTATAATTATTTCGGTGGCGATTTCATCAACGATGCGTAGTGTAACGAGAAAGCGTGCCAGAGAAAAATGAATCTAGTCGTTTATTCCGGGCCGGTTTAATTGTTCGAATTATTAACGAACTTAAAAAAAATTTTTTTTAATTAACGACGCCTAGTCGCGCGAGCCGAAGTTATTCAAAAAAAAATATTACGATTCACGAAATAACCATCACGACGTAAGCGAAACGCGGAAAATAGTACACAATTTATCGTCGTTTACGTCGATTTCCGTACGATACGGAAACGAATTCGGAAATAAATACGCGCGCGCGGAAGAATTACCGACCGTTCGAAAAACGGTAAAACGTCGAACCGGACGAAAGTTATTGGCGCCCCCGTTTGTCGATTATACGTTTTGACGACGAGTCCTTCGCCGACATTTATAGGCGGGATTCGTTCGGATTCTCGTAAAACGCGAGGAACGAACGAGTCGTTTGGAAGGTGGCCCGGTCGAAGGTTGACATGGCGTTCCGGATAGGCAATTCCGGTACAGTCGCGCGATGCGAAGCCGCCATCGATTGACGAGTGGTTAATAACGCTCGGACCAGTAGGCAGTGCTGGTCGACCGTGACGTAAATTTAGGATTATCGATTACAGTACAAATCGTTTATAATGAACATCAGGGCGCCCGTCAAGTTTTGTTCGTTATAAACGGTATTCACTTGAACCGATATACATCGCGTATAGTAAACTATTCGTTATAACCGAATATTGCGACCAATGTACCCATCGAGCATTTTTTTATACTGAGTATGGAACTAACGAATAAATAACCAGATTTAGAGGAAATACTAACTACAAAACTTTCAAAACTTATTTATTTACGCATTATTTTTTTAACTGTAAACTGTTTGATTGTTCGAATATTTTGTATCTATTTTTTAAAATTCCCGATTTTGTGCGACGAGATGTTCCAAATTCACTGGCAATACTGCTCGCACTATCACTAGACTCGACTCGTGAAATTATCGCGAACTTTTTCTCTACAGAAAAAGTCTGACGAAGCACAGTGATAATATAAATAAAGAAAGGTTCGAATAAGGCCGAGAAAATGAATGGAATTCTTTACGGGAATACGTACAACGCGACAGTTGTTCTGGTACAGTAGAATGTTCGGAGGCAGTTCTCCTACAATCAGTCTAAATACCGAGAAAGTTTCTTTCCTATAACATTATTCTCGCCATTTCATTGTAAAAAGGTGGGTTTTCGTTCTGTGTGCGTCACGGATTTTCCAGGTCATACGAGTATTTTAAGATTATGCGGCAATATCACTAGAGAGCACAACTATACTCCGTGACACTTTTGTTTAAAGAATGAGAGTAATGTAGAAATAGTACAATATGGTCATGGTTACAAAAACATATTGTCTAAAATAACTTATCAAATATCACATTAACGTACAGTTTACTCATTGTTTTCGACAAAATTCATGTTGCAGGTATTCCAACCGTACTAGGAATCACCATAAGCGAAGACTTTGAAATATGTTCATAATAACCGATTTGTACGTAATAAACAGTTGTACGCTATAAACGGTACACGTATGCAATTTTTCCTACGACGTTTCACGGGTCTGTAGACTCGGTACGAAATAACCGGTTGTTCATTATAACTGGTGACGTTATAAACGATTTGTATTTCGTTATACAAAACGTTTGCGCGCCCTGCCCGTAATACACGAAGACGAAATCGTGACGAAGACACGCGATCGGTACATTTCGTTTGCGCGACACCGGACGACGTTAATTACGATACCGAACGATTCGTCGAACGGAGTGAATTCAAATTTCGAATTATGTCCGTTACCCCCATTGACGACCGCTATTTCGCCGTTGATCGGTTCAGTATCGTTAATGACTATTCCAATATTTTTCTTAACGCGCGATTATTATTATTATTCGCGGCGTTAGCGAAATTTTAAAACGATAAACATAACGATCGTTACGCGCGTTGTGCATTCAGTTTGAAAACAGTCTTTCGTAGTGCAACGTAAATAATAACCAACGACGATTTGTGCACACGCGTATATACATTTTTTTTTCTCGAGCGTTCTGTTTTCTATCTAACCACAACAACGTTCGAGCCCTTATTTCCTAGTACTCGTAATGATATTATATACTTTAGACGCACACACGTCGTTTTATAATAATGTCAGAGTTCCTAGGAAACTATTTGGAAAATGTTCGCTTCCGACGTCGTTTCGTGTAACCGCTAAATATAACGTTCGAATCGATTGCAGTTTGGTGCGAAAACAGTTTGAAAAAACTACGCGTCTCTTATAGTAAGTAAAACCAACGTGAATTCGACCGTTACCACGGCAGAAACGATACTAGGCGGACCGGGAGTCCAGCTGACGGCGGGTTGGAACGTAAAACGCAATAAATAATAGTTCGCCGCGCTTACCTCGTAACGTTACTGTTCGATCGATATATTCAAATTTGAAAACGCTTTTACGGCGAATAGCGATCGTTTTCCTCGGATCCAAACTACTCTTATCACGCGGATTCGAGGGGGACATTTGACCGAAATTTGAAAATGCTCGTGGCGAAACATTTTCTTTCGAACCGTATTCACATCCGCTAATCCGGGTTCGACGTTCTTATAAACCACTGATTTTCGCCCAAAAACGGGGAGGGGAGTATCATCTTGGAAAATACCGAAATACACTTGATTACGAGTCACCGTTTTAAGATCCATCGGAAAATAATTTATACATATATATACAAACGAAATATTTAAAAGAAAATGTTGGTACTCGTTATTCGATCACGACGTATCGGCTCTGGTGATCGCAATTTTTTTTTCGGAAATCGTACTTTCGTGGTCACACTGTATCCGCTCGCACGTCCAACGTCCGAGATAACGATAAACGTGATACGGCCGACCCACTGATAACGGAAGCTGCGGTTTGTCCGTACGGTTTTTCGCGTCAGGGGTTCGTTCGTAGCGATCGTCGGCGCCGCTGTTATTGTGTAACCGATTTCGGCCCGCCGACCGACGATGGAACAACGAGTGTTCGACGAGGCCGTGGCCGAAACAATGGATT
>JAIPRN010004388.1:0-15330 GCA_025469175.1 Geopemphigus sp. TES_GeoC_2020
TGAGAGAATTATTAATAGTTTTGCAATGTGAACATTTTTTGTAATTATGAATGACCCATACGCGTACACGTCTAAATCCATATATAAAATATAGCTAAACAAACATATATATATATATATATATCCCGAAAGCTAATAAACAAAAAATCGTTTAACAGACGGATCATTTATAATGAAATTATTTATGTGTACATATGGATACTTTTTACTTTTTGACGGACTCATAACTATAGAATTTTGTATTTAAGTTGTTACGAGTACAACATTTAAAGTACGATTATCATTAACATATAATGAAAAATTACGATGATGATGTAATAATATAAAATAGTGACATTGAATAATCGAACGATCATTTTGCATATATTTTCAGATATGTAATATTCACAAATTTTTGGGTCATAGTTTTAGATCGATAACAAAATTCAAAGAATATTCACTTGACCGACAAAATAGTGTGGACAATGGAGCATATTCAATAGTTTCCAATTAACGTCGGCAATAATTATTTATTAATTATGATACAATTATCGATATTTCTAGTGTTATAATTAATAGTATTTCTAATGAAAATTGACATATTCTAATCAATTTAACGTATTTATAAAGTAAAATAAAATGGTTACAACTTCTGCCGCCGTGTATTCTTGTGCATTAAAAAACTGTCCCGTAATTACCTATCTGGAGCGCTATGTTAAATAACTGTTTTGTCAATATTAAAAACGTTGTGCCAATTTCACCTTTTTTTCAAAATAGTATCAACAATACACCCACTGGTCGTAAAACTTAAGAAAAGTACTTCGAACAGTGAGTGGCCATCGTTTATTGTTAACAATCCAAAATAAACTAAGACGAGAAACAATTATTCTTAACGGGAATATGACAAGATAATCTCCCGCCATACAACAAAGTACATTACGTAAAATCTAAAATTACAAATATTTCATGTCCTAAGAATCGATGGAAGGTATTAAGAAAAACTCTTAACATGCAACGCCATTTACGACCGCTATAATAATAAAAATAATATCAAAACTTTAATCTTAATTTTTATACATATACACAGAACGTCGCCGGACAGTCCCCGGGTACGTGCCTTCCATTTACACTGCCCTTTGAACAAAATATAAAATATCCGATATGAACTTTTTCGAGGAGCTCTAGAAAAACGATCTTGCGCGTCGCAGACGTTGCAAGTACCGTCGTCTCGCTGGGAAAATGAGGGCGTTTTTTCGGATGTTTCAAAATTTTCGTTGTCATAACTGACGGTCGCAATAGAAAAACGATTTTAAGCGATGCCGTTGGTTCGTGGTAACGTGACGAACGTTGTCGAAATATCGTATATAATGAAATATATCTAAGTTCATTTCGACAAAGATGCGAAGATAACGATAGTTGCCCGTATAAGTGTCTCTAAAACGTAGATTACCAGCGACATGACACGTGTAATTTATTTAAAAAAAATGCAATTGTTAATCAATTTTTGAATCTACGATACCTCTAGACAAGCACTTATAATTATTAACGTAACTATTTCTCTTTAGTCCCCCCAACAACAATAAAAAATATCCCTAATATAATTGTTCTCCTTCTTTTTTTTATATTATACCTAAGTTTTGAATTATCAATATATAAATTACAACACACAAACCTTCGTCGGTCAATAAGTTATATTTAATATTGTGTGTTCTTAAAGTTATTTCTGGATAATTCGTTGATAAAAGTCCCGTATTATTTTCACAGTATTTCTTTATTTTTCATCTTTTAAATCGACTATTCTACCGTTTATTTTGTGTTTCAATTAACCTAACCTTATATTCGAAAAAATATTTTCAATTTGAAATTGTTCAATTCCCTATTTTGCTAGTTTTATGTTACCTAACATTAAATGTAATACATTTTTACAAATATTTTTAATTTCTGAATTGTTTTTTTTTAAATTTTAATAATTTTTTTTGCGAAATAATGTAGTTTATTACTTAACAATATTTTGACAATTTAAGAAATATTTAAGTAGTTTTTTTTTTTCAACATTTTTCTAAATTACACGCAAATAAACAACAAGTAATATTTTAATCGAAATAATTTTAAAATTGTATATTTGAAAATCTCAAAACACCATTAACCAATATATTAAATATGTTCAACACACTGTGAATTTCAATAGATCAACCATATTTGTGTTTTAAGTTTTACATAAAATTATTTTAAATAATTAAATTGGTAAAATTTCTTATTATAACATAAGTTGAATAATAATTAATTAATTTAGAAATATCTAAAATAAAAGATAATTAATATAAATACGTGTGTATATTAAATCATTAAATTATTATCATTCATAGGTTCTTTATTATTAACTATGTATTAAACGATTCGAATTTTCACGAGTAATCCTTTATTTACAATTGCGTTTTCTTAAACTAATCATTTTGTACATAATACGTTGTATTTAAATAACAGTGATACATGTTAATGTGTATATATTTTAAAAAATACAATATATTTATGATATACCATGATAGGTATTAATATTGATCTGTTAATATCTGTTAATTACGTTACAATTCGCTTAAAAATATTTTATATAATATAAACTCTATGTTCCATTGAATTTCATTTTGCGTAAACATTACAATATATTTTAAGAATAATTATTTCTTACAATAAACATTTTTAAGGTGATAGTAAATTATTACTATTCACGTTTTGTATTAATTGTTTTTAACATGACAAAGATGGTATTAAAGCATGTTGTCATAACCTGAAAATAACACAAAAGCCAAACTTATATTATCCGTGTGTATAAAATATAAAAAAATATTATAAACAAGTACAGATGAGAATAATTGTAGATCAATGTTTTTTTTCGGCGAAGCCCTTAATATAACTTTATTTGCGTCGTTCATTCGCATTGTAAATGATAATAACTTTTTAAATTTTAAATCCATCATCGACCAATTACACGAATAAAGTCTAAAATTAACAGATTCCTTCTAAATAAATGAAAAGATTAGATTAGATTAGACCTTGTAAATCTATATAACTGATACTAATAAAATGAATATAAACTAGAAATTTTTTTACATTAGTGTTTATATTGTCGAATAAATAACAGTATAGAAATATGTGAAGACATATAATAGGTATTGTAGAGCAAAGCTTGATTACGTCCAAGACTGTATGCGTATCCAATGATGAACAGATCTATAACACAAAATATCTGTCACGTAAAGAATTTAAAAATTAGATATAGTAATATATAATAAACACGATTATATTAATTTTAAAATCATTTATATTCAATTACGATACGGATTAAATAAAAAAAATCTGATGATTCTACTTTACATAGAAATATTTACAATTTTCATTAATGCAAATAATTAACATACTTGTCATTTTCCCAAAAATCTTACCACAATGAAAGTATAAAATATTGAAATAATACTACATGATTCCAAACCAATATACGTTATCATAATTGGCCGGATAACGAAATAAAGTGATTTTACTTTCCTAAAACCATCATACAAATACAAGTGTTATAACACAAAAATCACAATTTAGATAAAACTAAAATACGTTTAAAAGTAATAAATATTCTTAACTAAACGTATAATCGGTATTTGGATTAGTGCAGATGTATTCATTTAAGTGTTTATTTAAGCCTATTGATGTAGAACAATGTTTCGATAAATATTTGGATGTATTAATAATATCAATTTATTTTTATATTTATACAATACATCGATGCCGATTTATCTCAAAGATCACAATAAGATAATTCACGAATAAGTACCAGCCCTTTAAATTTATAATTATACTGGAACGTTTTATATAATTATTAAGATGTATCTAAATTATTTATGAGCGTAATACAAAATTTTTATTTTAAATCAAATGTATATGAAAAGAAAATACTTACAATGATAGTTGTATTTGATCAGATATAATTGATTTTAAATCTTCATAATTTTCTGGAACAAGGTTAATTAATTCTATTGAAATTAAGTATAAATGGAAAACATAGTGTATTATATATTAACATAATAATAATATAGACAATAGATAATGTTCTCCCGTGTAGAATGATAAAAAAAATTGATGAATGATAAGAAGAAGTAGTGATAGTAGTAGTAGTAGTATAATTACCATACTTATTATTTAATTATCCACATAATATTTGTATTACCTGATGGTAGTTTGTCTTCGTATCCTATGTCCGAGATGGATTTGGTTAATAATTGGTATTGGTTGCCAACTACCCAACAAAAAGACATGATGAACGTGTCGACTATAATTGCCGTATACATTATAAATAATATGAACATCAATTCAATAAAGTAAAACAATACATAATACTTGTTAAATATATGAATAGAAAAGGGAAATCGAAAATTTAATATGTTCTCGTAACGGTGAATATTTGGGTTGTCATCGAACGCATTGATTACCAATGGGGACAGTATCCATTGCAAGGATATAACAAATTGCCCGAAACAATATCGATTGGTAGCTTTTATTATCCAATTTCGTCTATTGTATAGAGTACTTATATTTTTACGGCATACTTCACTCGTCAAAAAGTCTAACTTTGCCATGTCGAACAAGACCCAGACTATATCGGCCCTATAAATAAGCACGATAATCTTTACCAGACCGAGATAATATTGTGAATACGTTACACCCATCAGTACAATATCGATGTCGTTGAGCTTATCATCCATGTTGACGAAAAATCCCACGTGCCCGATGAAAAACATACACAAGTGGACCGTTATGGATACGATACAGAAAAGCCGATACGCGTTTCGATTGAAAATCTTCTGACTATTCGGATCGATGATATTGTATAAACGAAATTGTTTATATATACTTAGATTCATAATGACCTCGTTGATTTCTATTTTTCCCATTACGAAAACCGGTTGACCTTTTATATTAGATCTGTGTTAAACATGAAAAACATAATACTGCTTTACCAGTAATCGCAATCGTGTATTCATTATTTTGACAATAATGAGTTGGCAAACTAAATTTTGGTACATGTCCAAATATAGTTTGTTACGAATAAAAACCGTAAGTTGTAAAAAGCTCCCCTGAACATTATTTACTAACCAAATATTTTCACAGTTCACTCTTTCGCCGTAGTTTAACTAATATTACTACCAATAAAACTATTATTAATACAATAAATTTAAGATATAATTATAAAAGGATTTTAAATTAAAAGTTAATGTAATGAACATCAGTGCATAAAACAAATTAGACATTAAACTTTTAGTTTTTTTATACTGATTTGTTACCATATTTCTAAAATATACTTTATTGTATATACCAGTGTTTATTTTTTAATTACAAAATGAATTTAGAAATATTATATAACTGTCATTATAACTAACGTAAATACAATATATCAAAGATGACATTAATTTATAATACCGTAAACTAATTTATAATACCGTAACTTGTACTGATCAAATGGCAAATTATAATTATATAAGGATATAAAATTAAAAGTTAATGTAATGAACATCAGTGCATAAAACAAATTAGACATTAAACTTTTAGTTTTTTTATACTGATTTGTTACCATATTTGTAAAATATACTTTATTATATATACCGGTATATATTTTTTTAATTACAAAATCAATATAGAAATATTATGTACCTATCATTATAACTAATATAACACAATATATCAAAGATGACATTAATATATAATAATGTAAACTAACATATGAAAAAATGCATATTTCAATATGAAATAGTCTTATATGCCTGAAGAAAAAAGCACTAAAAACAAGTAATACCGACATATTATATAGTATTTTTAATTTTTAAATCGTTATTTTATTTAATGATTATGTCACTTTACTTTGATCATATTGTTTCAACCATTACAGATAATGTAAGTTACATTGTAAATATAATAAAGGATTAATAACGTCAAAAAAACATATAAATATATTGGAAAAAATAATGCGGTGGTAATTAAGATTCACTATGTATATCAAGAAGGAAATTCGATTATTGTGAAATATTTGGAAGAAATATAATTTTGGTCAAATTGATAATGCTCAACTAAGGAAGAAATAATCACATAAGTATCTAATTATTACTTATCTCAATTGAGGATTCGTATAAAATAACATTTTATTTACTAATGTAAATGAATGTACGTACCTATATTTTCAAAGTGATTCGTGTAGTTATATAATTACTATGAAATTTAACATATTTTTATAACTGATGTGATGCTTCTAGAAATATATAGACTACTGTTCTTTTTGTCAAATGGTGCTTTTATTTATAACTTATTTTCCGATAAAATAATTATGTTAATCATTGCTTAAACATAAAATCAATAACATTTTTGTTTGCATAATCAATCATAATTAATAATAATATAAGTCTTAATTGTATTTGACCAAAAAACCTATTCAATAATAGACCTGTGATATAAAGAAGAAGATAGTGGAATAATGTAACCCTTTATTATTAAATAAAAAATTCAAGGCTTTTATATATATTTTTGTTGTAAATATTGGTACGGGAATCTCAGGTAAATATATGTTGTCCTATTCACAACCAGTCATTTTTAGTTTCTGTAGAATATTTCATTTATTAAATTATACGATCTAAAGAGATAGAAAGATTTTTTGTTTTTCACGAAAGGGCAAACTTAGTTATAGATACATAATTTGCGTCCTAATTTATTTTAATAATTCATCTACCTGTATAGCATAGACATTTCTTAAACTAAATTCACAGTTGTAACTAAAACGACGATCGTCAAAAGAATGTTAGGCGTTTGAATTATTATGGAAAATTCACTAGTGTATATATTTATTTTCAATTTCACCGATTCAAAATTTGTAGAACTCCATGACAATAATTATGAACAATATATTATGAAACCACATCTACAATGCTCAACCTGTTTATGAAATACTCGTTGGGAAACTTGAAAACCCCGGAGAATTATCATTTATCGCAGTACACCATGTGAGAATAATTTTAATAGTACAAAAACAAATATTAAATACGACTTAATTTTTTTACTAATTTCATTATAAGGCAAATAAAATAAAGTATAAAGAATGTTTAGCTTAATATAAATTATATTTAACATTTTAAATTTCGAAATTTTTTAGTTTCCAATTATTTCGTCTTCGTTTATAATTAATATTTAATTATTTGGAATTAATTTCACTAGTTATTTTAATCAATATAAAATGAATAAACAATTACTTTTAAAATAATCGTATCATTTATTATTTATCAAAAACCAAATTAAACTCCTACTTTTGTTTTCGACAAATAATCATTAATATTTTATCACTACTAACATCTTAATTTAGATTTTATCATTTTATGTTATCTTGAGTTATTTTATTTTATATTGTGTAATAATTATCGTTTATGGTTTACAATCTAAAATGAACTAAAACGGGAAACAATCTTTCTTAGAGGAAATATGACGAGATTATCTCCCACTATACAACAAAGTCCTTTACATAAAAACTAAAATTACAAAAATTACATTTCCTAAGAATCGATGGAAAGTGTTTATAAAAACTTTTAACACGCAACACCATTTATGACCGCTGAATTAATTGAAATAATACCAAAAATTTAATCTTAATTTTTGTACATATACACAGAACGTCGTCGGACAGTCCCCGGGTACGTGCCGTCCATTTACACTGTGCTTTGAACAAAATATAAAGTATCCGATATGAACGTTTTCGAGGAGTGGCCTCAGTTAGCCTTCCTTCTTCTATTGCCACTTTCACGTGGTTGAGCATCCTCAACAAAGGCTTGTCTCTCACACTCACTGATTTCTTTTGCTTTCTATATAGCCAACAACTCTGGCATCCGACCAACCAAGTCACCTGACTCGAATCCTCTGGTCCGTCAGAAGAACACGTCCCACTCACGGTCAAAGGTCTTTCTGCGGAAGATCGTGTGGAACACACCGCCTTTCTCCCGGCGATGTGAACCGGCCGCTCTACAATGGTGACAACCGGGTGACGGGGCATGACCAATTCTATGAGAGAACCTATTTGAACCTTCGCAATAAAAGAAGTGGGGGAGAATCACAACGACCATGTCGGCTGGGGCCACTGGTCGCGGGCACATTTAATCGGGACACCCTAATGGTCCATTCTGCCTGTGTCTGGTCACTCGTTGTTGATCGAAAAATCGCCGGCCGTCTCTAATGTTCTATGTTCTGGAGCCGCCGCCAGTGACTGCACCTTCCTGGCTTCAAACGTGGTTAAACTCTCTCGAGCAAACAGGTCGAGGGGGGACATCATCGCTACGACTAAGATAACGTTATGGGACATAGCACACGCCAAATGGATAGCCGCCTGTCGCAACACCATTAACAAAACAGTAACGACGAATATCGGTCGCATAGACTCGAACGAACCCCCCTAATGCTTCAACCTTCGTTCTTAGCCCGAACGGTCTCTACCCTACACAAGAACGACGCACTCACCGCCGCGTAAACACCTCAACTACCGTTTTGTCGACGGCGAGCTAAAAACGCAAGCCCCGAACGCATCCGTCGACGGCCGCAAGCGCTGTGTTTGCACGTTCCTGCTCGTTTCCAGCGTTTCGGATATGCCCAGTAATGTAAATATCTCTGATAATACGATATAATTAGGTTCGAACATTATTCCAGATTCTTGCCGAAGTTCGGCTTGTATTCCGTTCACTCCTGCTGCTTTCTTCTTCTTCAAATTTCTCAGTGCTTTATCGAACTCCTCTCACACAGCTCGGGTATTTTAATTTTTCTTTCTCTGCGTTAACCTCCTCTTCGACTTTGGCATTTTTCCAAAGTGTTCCACCCTTGTATATGATTTCCGAATATTCCTTCCACCTTTCGACTACATTTTATTGTTCCTATTACGTTTTCCTGTTACTATCTTATACTTCTCCAACTTTATGCTTATACTGACCAAAGAACATTTGCACTATATTATATGCTTCTTCTGCTTCCTATTTTCATAGGTGTTTTTTACCTCGCTGCATTTTCCTTCTAAATAATTTTCCTTCGTTTCCCTTCATCTCCTAATTATAAGTTTCCTGAGTTTTTTGTATTTCTATTATCCTTCTGTAATACTCAAACTTATTAAAATTTATTTGTTTAGTTAAATAATTTAATTAGCAGATTGACAGAATTTCTTACATAACAATTTTTACATTTCTCACTTATATCCGTTACAATTCAGTTATGTGTATTTGATTGCAATTATCGACACTCTTATTAAATATGATCGAGAAGAATTTTTACCTCAATAGTACGGGAAACTATTATTTAAGCTCTTGTTTGCGGGCTGACAGAATCATTGCCATTGAGTACATCCTTACGTAATATCATATCAGTCGTCCGATAGATTACGGGCGAAAAACTGGCCGTTCTTATATTCATTACGTCTTTCTTTTTCTCCGGTTATTGGGGTCACGACGCAACTTCAACGCGCGTCGTTGAACGAAGTGTCTTTTCGTTCTACATTTCGGTTATGTTTAACAATTAATAATCGATTTAGTCTGAATTAATGTAATAATGCCCGCCATGTAATTTACGACCATTTGTGACGTTGACGTCGTCGTAAAGTGTAAATGATGAATTGCAAAACGTCCAACGAACAAGAATACTGTCAATAATACGGAAATCAATACCACAGAAACGAACTCGGAATTTTTAAACATATCTTTAACCAAGGAAAGGGTTAATATAACATAAAATGGATAAGAAAGTGAAAAATTGTGTAACAAAGAAAATACGAACGTAGGTACAATGCGTGGCATTTTTGGTGGATACGTTAAGTTGTTGCGGATCGTGAACGCGGAACACCAACAAGCGATGGCCCAGCAAGCGAAGTTAGGGATAGAATCGCCCGAGTCCGCCAGTGGTAATGAAAAGGCTGCGGTAGTGGACAACACGCCGCGAACGCCGTTAGTCACCCTATGTGGTGACTATTGAGGGTGAGATAACGATTGTTACCCGTATCTGGAACGATAATCACATCACGTGATATCTATCCGTTTCGGGTTAAAAATTAACATAGTTGAACGGAAAAAAATATTTGTACGCCGCAATCGTGCTCCTGACAAGTGTTTTGGATTTGTTCACTCCAGGGTTAAGTCCGGCGATTATGACGGTTGTCTTATCAGACCCGTAAGGTATACGTGTGGAGTCTTCATTGTAGAGGAATATCTTAGTGATATATATATTCTTGATGCAATGTGGTAGTGTAGAATTTTAAGACCCAGTTGCTCATAAGACGGTCACATTCGTAAAATGTATGTATTCGTAAGTATTCATTTGAGTGTTCAAGAGCCTATTGCAGTAGACCAATGTTTCCATAAATATTTACGTGTACTAATAATATCAATTTTATTTTATAGGTATGTAATACATTAATGCCAATTTATCTCAAAGATCACAATAAGATAATTCACGAATTAATATAGACACTTTATATTTATAATTGTATTGGGACGTTTTATATATTTATTAAAGATGTACGTAGATTATTTATGTGCCTAATACAATATTTTTATTTTTAATCAAATGATATGAAAAGAAAATAATTACAATGATAGATGTATATCATCAGATATAATCGATTATGAATCTTTATAATTTTCTGGAACATGTATAATTAATAATTCTGTTTAAATTAATTATAGATAAAACAAATGTTGTATTATATATTAATATAATAATATAGCCAAAAGGTAATGTTGCCGCGTGTATTATAATATAAAAATAATTGACATATGGAAAAAAGATGTAATGATAGTAGTAGTAATATAATTACCATATTTCAATTTAATTACCCACATAATATTTGTTTTACCTGATTGCAGTTTGACTTCATATCTGACGTCCGGGATGGATTTGGTTAATAATTGGTATTGGTTGCCTACTACCAATGAAAGACCTTTACCCGACAGAGATAATATTGTATATACGTTGCATTTATCAGTACAACATCGATGTCATTGAACATATCCTCCATGTTGACGAAAAATTCCACGTGCGCGATGAAAAACATACACAGAAGTACGGTTATGGATACGATACAGAAAATCCGATACGCATTTCGAGTGAAAAATATCTGATTGTTCGGATTTATTATATCGTACAAACGAAATTGCTTATATAAACTTAGGTTCATAATAACCTCGTTGATTTCTATTTTTCCCATTACGAAAACCGATTGATGTTTTACGTTTGATCTGTATTAAACACGAAAAACATAATACTTGCAGTTTTGTATTCATTAGGTTGACAATTAGGAGCACGCAAACTTAAGTTTGGAACATGTCCAAATATAGTTTGTTATGAATATAACCAAAAGATTTAAAGTGATCCTTCGAACATTGTTTACCATCTAAACTTTTAATGCGCGGCTCTTTCATAGTGGTACAATGTTATCATCCATGGCAATAATTAATTTCACATCTTTTTGTATTTCACCATTAATATGAGCACATTTTTATTTTTATTATTATTATTATTATTATTGTAACTAAAATAAGTACGATTAAACAAAAATGACATTAAGTTATAATAACGTAAACTTACATACGAAAAATTGAATAAATAAATGTGAACGAGCCAAATATTCCTGAAAAAATAAGCACTAAAAACAAGTTACATCGACATTTCCTTCATTTGTATCACTGACAAAATATTTTCACTTTTTGATATCGTTAATTTCTTTAAATTTTTTTAATTTTAATATGGTAAAATTTTTTCAACAATTTCAGATATTAGAAGTTATAATTCAAATGTAATGAAGGAAAAAATAATGCTGTAGTGAATTTTAATTCACTATGTATATCAAGAAGAAAATCGAATTATAGTGAAATATTTGGAAGAAGCATAATTTAAGTCAAATTAAAAATACTCATACTAAGGAAGAAAAAATTACTTTAAATACAATTTATAAAAACTTAATTATCAATATTATAATATCAATGAGTGTACGCACCTTACTTTCAAAATATTTCGGTAGTTAAAAATTACTAGGAAATCTTGATTTTTTGATGGCTTATGTGATGAACCTAGAAATGTATATTAACAACTGCCCCTTTTGTCAAATACCGCATTTTTCATAACTGAATTTCGGGTAAATAATTAATGGTAATCATTGTTTAAAAATAAAATCAATAGAATTTTTGTTTGCTTAATCGATCAAAATTAATAATGAAAAAGTCTTAATTGCGTGTAATTTACTTTTAAATTACACGCAATTAGGACTAATAATATACAGAAATAAGCATATACTATAAGCAAGTGGATAGTGGCAAAATGAAACCTAACATTATTAAATAAAAAATTCATGGCCTTTATATATATTTCTGTTGTAATTTCTAACAATGTCTACAGAATTTAAAGTTCTAATAATTTATACCACAATTATCTTTAAACGTAATTCTCTATAATTATGTATTTCATGATGACGATTCAATCAAATATAGAATGACACTAAAACATTTAGGAATAACCACTTTATTGTACAAAATACAAAATTACATTTTCACTAATAAAAAATTAAATAAATGATAAATATATTAATATATAAGCGTACTAAATAGATGGTAAATGCCTGGGTCACAATTGCATGATCACTATGGGAATAATACGTTCCATCTATATACAAAGATTATAATAATATTACGGCTATAATATATACATATATATTTTTAATAATAAAAAATGTCATTCAAACGGGCACAAATCAATCTAATTCATGTCCCTTATTATGTAAATAAACAAATATCTAAAAAATGAACTCAATTAATTACAATTATTACCATCAACATCGAAAGAACCACTAATATCAAATAAGCTCTTCGTATGGAGCATCTTTACCAAGAAGAACGAAGTTAATTGGAAGAAATCTGTGCCAATTTTTCAGATATTTTCTTTCTTGAAGGGGATCCAATCACGGTTATGACCGCAGTAGCACACAAAATGAAAACTTAAGAAACGGTACCACCGATTCATAAGAAACCGTACCGATTAGCAGCCAAATTTCGTCAAGAAATCACGGAACAAATGAAGACCCTCGAACGGGAAGGTGTAATTGCACCTAGTGATTCAACTTGAAAAGCTCCGCTCCTCGTAGTTCCGAAAAAGCCGGATGTTCATGGTAACGCTAAGTATCGAATCTGCGTCGATTTTCGTCGTCTCAACGAAATTACGGTAAGAGATGCATTCCCACTTCCAAATATTGCAGATATTCTAGACCAATTGAGCTGATCTAAATATTACAGAACATTGGATTTAGAACAAGGTTATCATCAGTATTTTGACAATTGAAGAAATATTAAAATCGTTTTATTTTCAACATTTTTCAAAATTATAAGACAATAAATGACACGTAATATTTTAATAAATTTAAATAAAATAATTAAATATATTTAACAATCAAAAACACTAATGTATTTAATATGTTCATCATAGTGTGAATTTGTTTAGATCGACCGTATTTGTAGTATAAATTTACATACAATTATTTTATATAATCAAATCAGTAAAATTTCTTATTATAACATAAGTTGAATAATAATTAATTAATTTAGAAATATCTAAAATAAAAGATAATTAATATAAATACGTGAGTGTGTATATTAAATCATTAAATTATTATCATTTATAGATTCTTTATTATTAACTATGTATTAAACCATTCGAAATTTCACGAGTAATCCTTTATTTACAATTACGTTTTCTTAAACTAATAATTCTGTACATAATACGTTATATTTAAATAACAGTGATACATGTTAATGTGAATATATTTAAAAAAAATACTATATATATTTATGATATAACGTGATAAGTATTAATATTGATCTGTTAATATCTGTTAATTATGTTACAATTCGCTTAAAAATATTTTATTTTGATATTACAATGATGAAACGTAAAATATAAACTTTATAATCCATTGAATTTCATTTTGCGTAAACATTACGATATATTTTAAGAATAACTGTATTTCTTACAATTCACTTTTAAAGGTGATGGTAAATTCTCTTTATTCACGTTTTGTATTAATTGTTTTTAGCATGACAGAGATAGTATTAAAGCATGTTTTCATAACCTGAAAAAACCACAATAGCCAAACTTATATTATCCATGTATATACTTATAAAATATACAAAAAACTAATATAAAAAAGTACGTTTGAGAATAATTGTAGATCAATGATTTTTTTCGGCGATGCCTTTAATATAACTCTATTTGCGTCGTTCATTCCCATCGTAAATAATAATAACTTTTTGAATTTTAAATCCATCGTCGTCCAATTACATGAATATAGTCCAAAATTAACCGATTCCCTCTACATAAAAAATAAGTATTAGACATTTTCGATACATATAAATAATATTATACTAAGAAATATCAATATTGTAATTTTTTACATTATTATTTATAATGTCGAATAAATAACAGTTTAATAACATCTTTAAACATTGGTAAGATATTGAAGTGCTAAGCTTGATTACGTTCCAGATTGTATGCATTTCCAATGATGAACAGATCTAATTTTCAAGAAATACATCACAATTGAAATGTTGTTAATAGAATTAGTAATATATAGTGAAGAAACTAAAATTAATTTTAAAAAACTTTCATATTTCAATTACGATACGGATTAAATAAAAAATCAAAAAATTTTATTTAACATAGAAATATTTACAATTTTCATGTATAGGAATAATTAATTAAATAAAAAAAAATAATTTACTTTCTTGTCATTCCCCTAAAATCTTACCACAATGAAGGTATAGGTTAATAAAATAATAGTGCATGAATCCAAACCAACATAAATTATCATAATTGGCCGGATAACGAAATAGAGTGATCTTACTTTCCTAAAACCGTCAAACAAATTAAAGTATTATTATAAAAAAAGACAATTTGGATACATTTTCAATATGTTAATAATAAATAAATATTCTTTAATAATTGTATAATCAGTCTTTGGATTAGTGCAGTATATATTCATTTGAGTGTTCAAGAGCCTATTGCTGTAGAACAATGTTTCGATAAATATTTACGTGTACTATTAATATCTATTTTATTTTATAGGTATGTAATACATTAATGCCAATTTATCTCAAAGATCACAATAAGATAACTCACGAATTAGTATAGATACTTTATATTTATAATTATACTGGGACGTTTTATATATTTATTAAAGGTGTACCTAAATTATTTATGCGCGTAATACAATATTTTTATTTTAAATCAAATGTATATGAAAAGAAAATACTTACAATG
>JAIPRN010004389.1:0-15324 GCA_025469175.1 Geopemphigus sp. TES_GeoC_2020
CACCCGCTATTTACGTATTAGTTATTTGATTACACTTATCGGTATACTTATACTACAACCGTAATTACCGTTATATCGAATAGACGCAATTGAAATGGAAGAAAAATGTACACGGCGGATGACCGATAAAAATAGAAATATTAGTTAAACTTTCGAAAAGACCCAAGATCAGAACACGTAATTGGCAATTTTAAATATATAAACGGTTTTCGTTTGTTTCGGAATGTAATCGAAATTTATAAAAATTGATTTCCATTATTAAATTTTGACCTTTATTACAGTTGTCAACATGTGTGTGTGTGTGTGTGTATGTGTGTGTGTGTGTGTGTGCTTCTATTATTTAACATTAGGATGATACAAAAATAAATATCGAAATATAAATAATTTTATTTTTACCACAATAATTAAAATGTAGAGAGTATCGATATGAAAACATATTTTTGAATTGTAAATTGCGTATTTTGTTTGAAATAAAGCAACGTCGTATTTTGTTACACGAATTTCTGGCGCCCTAAGTTTAACCATTGTTAAATGTCTTTTAATCGTTTTTATTTTATATATACTGTAGGATTTAACGAATTTACAAAAAATCTCTTTTATTTTTAATTCCGTCGTAATTCAAAAAGTAATAAACAAAAACTTTGAAACTCGGATCGAAAATTATTATATAAATATTACTTTATTCCCGAACTATCGTTGTTTTATTAGTTTCTAACTTATCGCGTTTAAATTAAACACTTAAAACGCCCGATCCGAGACTCGATTTAATGTATATCGATTATTTCGCTTATTTCTGTAACAAATTGCAAAAGTAAGTAATGGTTTCCCGTATGAAACGGGGGAAATCCTTTTTAACAAGGCTCCAATAGCGTGTCGTCAGGTAATACAGTAATTCGTACTTATCGAATTACGATCGTAATTTTATTTCGTTTTTAATTCGTCTAATTAATTATATTATTAATCGCGTATAATTTAGACGTTAATACGAATATTATGCGTAATGTAAGAGGTACTAAATACATCTTTTAGATACGATTCGAAGAAGACCACCACTATCAATAAACAAACAAAACCACCAGCATTATTTAAGATACGATGCGTAATATACGTTAGCTTTAAAACTTTTTTATCGCGATACATATTTGTACCGCTAACGAAATATTCGAAAATATAATGGAAATAATGTCGAAATGTAATGTCACTCGTTGTCGTCGTGTTAGACGTTGGATTCATACGTGTCATGCAAAAACAATAATATGTATCGTGCTGCTGATAGGATATGTACAAATATTTCTAAACACATCGAGGAATAACGATGACACGAACAATGTAAAACGTACGGAATTCCATTCGTCTTCGATTAACCATGTCCGAGAAACCCCAAAGGTAATTTATGTGAATTATAGTTAGTATCGTCGTTTGAAGTAAAAAAAATTGTCTATACGTCTCCCGGTAGCAATTTTATCGATTTTTAGGTTAATAATTAATTATAATTACGATTTAATCGTGTACAATACTACCGTTGTAACGCATATATATATATATATATATATATATATAAAATATATAAACGAATAACGTATCGGGAAATAATACTTGTACCCATTTATGAATCGGTCGGTCGGTGATAAATATTTCGTCTTTTTTTAGTCATTAAACGAAAATTCGAAAAACGCGTTCGACTTGAAGTACCTTGATATCGAAGAAACCAACGGAAACGATAACAGGCCATTATATAATGTTCAGTTGAAACGGATCGTTCGACAATTGAATGCCAGAGAAACAATACGCAATCTAGATAGATACGGGCCATTAACAAATGATTCCTTAATAATTGCTGTACAAGTAGGCATTGTCGTGTGGTAATAGTTAATACAATTTCGATTTTCATAAATATAAAACCTAGTGGTCGATTATGAAATGTCGTAATGCAGATAGATTGGCCATGTATTACGACGATTACGAACGATTAATCGGCTAATTTGTAAATAACCCGTTAAAATTTATTAGTCGAATACGTTTAATTAACACCGTGCAAACGAACGATTCGATTTCGGCAAGGCATAATTCGTAAAATTATGTACGACGATTGTAGAGACGAATTTCCAACTTACAAGCGTATATCGTGAGTCATTTAAACGTTCACAGGTACACGATCGTATCAATTACCTGAGAGAAACCGTTAACAGTTTGTCAGTAGCTCGCGGCATCGAGAACGTTTTATTGATATTCAGCCACGATTATTACAACGCGGAAATCAACGACTTTATAAGGGGCATAACGTTTTGCAAGACGCTACAAATATTTTACCCGTATTCGTTACAAATATACACGAATAAATTTCCTGGTCAATCGCCGTTCGATTGTCCTCGAGGAATTAGTCAGCACGAGTAAGCTAAATATTACTTATGAATAACTTACTTAAAGGTCTAATTCAAACGGCCGTTCGCTTGTGGTTATTAAAACTAACTGGAAACAACGAATTTACCGTATATATCGCACGTAAGTTTAATTTGGTATGCAACGTACTAAAACAATAACCGTTTATATAAAATTCGAGAAATAGTTATAATCGAACGATTTTTTTTTTAACGTGTAGCGGTTTTACCAATTTTATTATACGACGTACGTTAATTTGGAAACAACTCAGATGCGCGACCGATATAACTTGTAGATTGACGGATACATTTTCTTCCTTGACTTACTCATATCGCCCATTTTACGTTTAAAACGATTCGTAAACGGCATCGTTTATTATTAAAGTGTCGCGATTTTAAAATCGACCCGTGGGCAGCCTTTAAACGCGTTTGATAGAATTAAAGGCCAAAAATGTAATACTTTCATCTAGCGCGATCGAAATGAATTGCATCAACGCCAAGTTTCCAGATAATTACGGTCATTACCGTGAAGCGAATATCACTCAAACCAAACATCATTGGTGGTGGAAACTAAACACGGTGTTTGGTAAATTACAAGCCGTTAGAAATTACGCAGGTAAATTTTACTCAATCTTAATGGTTTACCCGACGTAGATGTGTCGGTGAACTGATAATTCGAGTAATACGTATACGGTATTAATTAAGAATATTTTAAAAATAGTAACGCGGTGAATTTGATTTTAGTCTATTTAAACAAACAACACATACCGTTGATTTTATAATATGTATATCGTGACGTCGATCATACTTAAAACACATGTACAAAGTGACATTATGTGGACGTAATCCCGATATACGATTAAAATCGTTATTTAAAATCACGAACCCGCGGACGCTTCGACTTTTTATACTGTAGGTCGGCAAGACAACAAAGTTTGCGACGGATTTATCGTATAAATTATCGTGCCTACTATCCAAAAACGTCAATCGTGTATCAAAATGAAATGAATACGCGTATAGTTCACGATAATAGCGTGGGAATTCGTGCTATTGTAATCGATTTCCTAAACGTGGAAATTGGTTTGTACGTTAACGACGAGACAAAATCAATTTTTATAAGCGTACGTTTTCGCGAATACAAAATAAGCGAATAATAAACTCGAACGGAAATTGTTTAACTAAATTTTGTAAATCTTCCCCCCCCCCAAATTGAGTGAGAATATACCTTACAAACAATTTAATTATTGTAAATTATAACTCTGTATTATGTCGTTACGAACGAATTCTATCGCATAATCGCCGCGTCGATTAACTCTTAATTTGCGTTCTCTATTCGAATTTTGTACATTTCGAACGTCCTTAATCTACTTGCGCATATTCGGTGGAAATCACGCGATTAGAATATTATTTTTACGTTTATCTACAGCGTCACGGAACCCATTCGAATTGTTTAAGCAATAAATGCGTAAAATTAACGAAATTAAAACGTAAAAACTTGTAATTTTAACGAGAATAATCGTTCAACTTTTTTTGACGAATATATAGTTGCGTAAGCGAAACGCTTACGTACTCAGATAACTAGTCGGAATAATAATCGCGACGTTTTCAGGTTTAATATTGTTTATAGAAGATGATCATTATATGGTCGAAGATTTCATTCACGTACTGAAATTAATGCGACGGACGTCTCCCGAAAGCAAAATATTTACGTTGGGAATTCACTCCAATGATATTGATTTTTCCGGCGTACCAAAGGTATATTTTTTAGTAGCTTACTTCTTTATTATTTGTCGATAATATCAGTGGTCACACGGACAAGATGTTTCGCGAATATTTATTATTCCAATCCGGCGGGTATTGTCGATTTTATTATCCGATCGATTTAAATTAATAAAGTCCCGCGGAGGGAACGTCCCGCGTAGGGTAACATAAGTGTCGCCAGGGACCGTTTGTCCATTCAATTTCACCACCGGCGCTACTCGTTAAATATAAAGACCACGCGTTGTACGCTCGCACGAAGCGTATGTATTTTTTAATACGAAATAAAAACCATTCCGTCGGTAATGTTCCAGCGTTCGGCCAACCTGTTTTTGAACTCGTTCTCGAAAAACGTTCGGAATATTTCGTTTCGTCGAACCGAAATTGTTTAGACCGATATCGCCGAAGTTTCGGGACGAGAAAATCCCGAGGCCGTGACGGGTTTGAAAATATATATTAGTATAGCGGCGTCTCCGCGTTCGCTTTGTCGAATTCGTCTGGTCGAGTGCTTTTGTTGTTGCGTCGTGCGTGGGCGTCTCCAGTTGGGAGCGAATTCGAAATGGTTCCTAATTTCAAAATCGCTTTATTCATAACGTTCGGTCGTTCCTCCCCTCTCCCCCTCCCGGCCGAACGGAGTTCGTTTCTTTAGCGTTATTATTTTCCGTACACCGAGAAACCGTAGAGAACAATACGCGACGTTTTATTTCACCGCCGTAATCCGTACGTTCACGTCCATTGTTCTTCGTACGTCGTATTCAAATTGAATCAACGACGCCCGAATACATTTATTCCGTCTCGTTCCGTTCAAATTCAAACTCGTTAGGTACCATTCCAGTATTAATTTATTTGTGTTATTGCGAATTACTTTTCTTTATATATATAGGCAATTTAAAATTTTAAACTAATATTTGTATTTGTAACGATTCCAGCCATTCCTTTTCCAATTAACCGTGTAATATTTATTTTTCTTTCGCGGGAGCTTTGTTACACTTACCCCGTTATTTTCGTGCTTAAATGAACCGGTGGGAGGGGTGTTTAAATACAGAGTCCGCTGAGTTGCCTTTAACGATTTGTTATTTTACTTATTTGGCCCTCTACTTTTTTGTATTTGTTTTGTCGGTTTGCGTCTTGGAAAATGACCATCAATTATTAGCGTTCGCTCTTTTAGCCTCCAACAAACTTACACGGAAGACGGTTTATTGTCGTATTACAATTTATTCGCGACACCGAAGTTTGTTATTTTTTTAAATACTATTGTACGAACGAACTTCCCGTCTGTTACGGTCAGCTGGAGGTGCCCGTTACGTAATGTCGACTCGATTGCAATTATTAAACCTCCTGACCGACAATGCCGAGCGTAATAATATAAGTCACTGAAAAACTAGATCTCTCGCACGGCGATCACTCACAACACGTCATTAACCGCAATAAAAAACAAAGACACTCGTTAGTAAAGAAAGACGACTATAATAATATAACGCGCGTTAAAAGAACAAATAGAAACAATTAAAACGCCAAATACAAAATAATAAAGAAAACGCACGACATACGTGAACATACGAACCAAAAACGAATAAAAGCGCGAGTGAAGAACTCCCAACGCACTAGTCGTACGGTGATAACAAGCATGGAATAGAGAAGCGCCATACAAACGTTCAAAATTTACTAGAACGGGCGCGCTCTATTCCATACTTCCGTACCTAATGATTATAATAAAATCGAAACGTGTCGACAATGTTCGCGTTAAAATTATTCGATTAAATTAAACATCGACACTTTTCATAGTCGCAAAAATTAAACGTGCAAGTTACGAATGTAACGAAGCTCAATACGTGACGGTTAATTTAATAATTTTCGATTAACGACGATTATCGAATACGTTTGAAATTAAATTACCCGTAATAAATATTACATTTTTCGACGTACAGAGTATTAATTATTTGCAGATGAAAGTATCTACTTGGATTGACAACTTAGGCCTATCGTTTAACCGATCCGTTTGGAACGAATTAGTCCAGTGTGCTCATTTATTTTGTAGTTACGACGATTACAATTGGGATTGGAGTTTGCAAAAAACAACGAAAATTTGTCCAAACCATACATTTTTGTCGGCCACTCTACAAAATTCACGAGTTTATCACATTGGAAAATGGTTAATATTCAATTCGGTTTAAGTTTTAACCCTTAAGATTTTTTCGAATCGCATTTAGGAAAGTGATTTGAGAGAGGTACTTACACGTATGTTATAAATGTAAACCAAATACACAAATATATGGCGCGTGCCGATTTAAAAAATAAATTTTGTAAATAACGAAGCCGCTTAAATTGAACATACTAGGCTTTGAAAAGATTAAAATCTTAGTAGCCATTAAAGTTGTTTTTACATTTAACGCTTATTCAAATATTTGACGGTTTAAACAACCAAGATACGTCTAAAACACGTTTTTACAAATCTGTAGAAATCTATATTTTTTGAAACTCCATTGTGTAGATAAATAAAAACGTATTATGGATGGAATATTTAATACCAGAACATTTTACATAGTTCAACTATTATTTTTATAGTCCTATTAAAATTGAAATTACGTTAAATACGCTTTAGATGTCCGGCTTATTTATTTTACTCGAATAATTGTTTGCCGAATATAATTAATCTATACAGTTATTTATGTTTATATTATACGAACGAAAATTCGTTTAATTTACAAAAAAAAATGTTTATCACGACTTGTTAATATATCGCGCGGATATAATTTTTTTTTAAATAAATCGATTTACCGTTCGTGTTTATTTCACAGCGGTATGCATCACGCGGACAATTGTACGTATATGTCACACGTTACCGAGCTTAAGCACAAACTGAAGAATTTAAACTTATACCCGGAAATAATAAAGGCGAATTTTGTAGAAAACTATGTTGCAATATTTACCGGAAATGGAGGCTGGGGAGACCCGCGAGATTATAAATTGTGTATACGAATAGTGAATCCTTCCACGATTTAATACGCTTTTAGATATATTTAAGCGAACTTGTAAAGTATATCATTACGTAGGATTAAATTCCGTAGTATATAGAAAATTATTCGCGCCTAACTAATTATGTGTATATATATTGTAGTCGTAATTATTTTTATTTTTTCATATATTTAAGCGTTTTAAACCGCTGTACGAGTGTCAACGCACCTATTGTACGTTTTTTTTTAAATTTTTATCGAAAAACTTTATTCGTATGTTGTAACGTATAGTATGTTTGTAAATATAAAAAAAAACATGAACGTGTCGCGAGACACGCGTTTGGAACGAAGTCCCTTTCGTATGCAGGGTTGGCATAATTAATCATTAACGTGCCCGGTTTCTCATTCTCTCCACCCACCCCTCTCTTTAAATTTGATTATTGACGCAATAAATAACTATATTCGTAAATTTATTAGCGAAATATATTTATTTATTGTTTTTTTAAAAATTGTGTTAATCGTACGATAAATTGTGTATTACATATTTTGATTTCGTATATTGATTTGTGAATAAATTCTAAATGTTTATAATAATTTCCTAATTATGCTATAATTTTTTCACAATTTTTAACGTTAATTTTATAGATATTGCATTAAATGAGTTATATTGAGATTATGTTGTAGTAATATCTTCCCGTCAAGATTTTAGAGTACATTTGAATGCGAACAAGACGAACAAGATTTGTATACGTTTTAACGTCGTACGAAACGTTAACTACGGAAATTAGCGTTTAAAATAATACGATACAATTCGTCGCCGCGTAAAAATGCCGATACAAATAAAATCGATACAGCTAGAGCTGCTCGAGTTGGTTTCATTACGTTGACGAGTTGTGCAGTTGCGACGTTAAATTCTGAAAACGACGGTAAACCCTGGCGACGCGCTAGTAATACAATTCCGCGTGGAATCTGACGAAGTGTAGGTAATTTATAATTTACGTTTCGTAAATGTTGACCGTTTTTAAAGTCGGTTTTTCGCTATTTCAACGACTTCTTCGGTCTAAAATATCTTCGTGTATAATTCACGTAATGTTTACAATAATTAATAGCCATAACGTGTGTAAGTACGTATTGTAATATATTACGCGTATTCGCGTCACACGTATGTGTATAACAATTATATAACGACGATTTTTCACGATTACTCGTGATATGTTGTAACGCGAATATTGGATATTACGTATTCGCGTAATTAAAACTATTTCAAAATATATCTAAAAAAATACTTTGGATAGGACAAATGGAAACAATACGCATCCGCTCTATATACATTCGTTTTAGAGGTTGTGACCGCGTCGCGTGAATAATAATATATTACGTCATGAATTTTTCGACGAAAAAATATTATTTCGGTTCAGTTTCATAGTAACGGTAAAGAGGAAAATCGTTCGGTGGGTGTATGTGTGTGCGTCATCGAACACGCGCGAAACTCGATTACTTTTTTGAACGGCGAAATAATATATTTTGTAAGTCGTTGTGCGCGGCCGTCGTATTGCCGCCGATTCGATTCGAAAAACTAAAAAAAAAAACCGTCAATCGGCGACTGAATGGAACGATACCTAAAAACATCCGAAAATGAAACACTCTTGAGCATAAGCATTTTTGACGAGCGAACGTTTATTGTTGACGGCTGTCGTGTGCGCGAAAATATGCACAAAGAGTCCCCATTCGGACACCGAACGAAAATTCTGGTACACTCGGTGTTCATAAATAAAATGTACGCTTTAATTTGTCGCGTTCGTCATATTGGTATTGAATACGTGGCCACGAGTTTTATATAACGCCGAAGAACCGCGGAAACACGAAAAACCGCCCATACCGAAGTAGAACTTGGAACCAAATTAGCTTTAAAAAAAAATATCTAAGTGGAAATACACGACATTTCTTAAGACGCGCACGCCGTAATTACTTACGGCGTGTTTATGACGATAAGTTTATCGGATTCGTTCGAGTAATACCGTCGTTATCTACACGCCCGACGTTTTATCGATAAACTTGTTGTCGTCGCGTAAAAAAAAAATTAAAATTCCCAACTTCCGGAACTTCTGTAATAAATAACGTTATACGATAAAGTGAATACGACGGACTAGAAGAATATTCAATACCCTTCGTTACGTACGCTTACAATACACGCGTATTTTGAACGACGGTCGTTTTTACGTTAGATTTAACTAATTAAAACTCGCGTGGCAAACGTCCGGAGGGTTAGATTTGTATATATAAACCAGTAACGGGTAATTTATGGCGTACGTTCAAAATCCGGACGATTAGACGTTTTCGCCGCCGTCGCGCGCGATTGACGCAATATATTACGCGAGCGCAACGTTCGTTCCCGTTATACGTTTATAATTTATCTTTAATTCCTTACCTAGTTGGGTATCATATTTAATTAACTTATAAAATTCGAAATTATCAAAAACTAAACGTTTAACTTAACGAGTTGAAATAATAGAAAATTTGTCCTCGATCAATTTGTTACGTTTCATTTTTCCAAAAAGATTACACCGTAGTTATTAGGTACGTTTTTTTGTCTTGCACACACTTCAACTTATACATTCAAAGATAACGCGATCAAAGTAAATATTTTGATTTCCATAAGTCGCATCTTATCCGAGTATACATATTATATACGAAGGTTGTATGATATAAGTACCTGTGTTTGAAATAAAAACACCTTTAAATACGATTTTTTTATATAATCTTCTTCTAGCTCTATACACTTAATCCAACGGTATTCTAATTTTTTTAACCCGTCCAAAAAATATATCTTGTTAAACCCTTTAAGATTAGCCTCTGTTTCGGTGATGACTTCCTCATTTGACGCGAACCGCTTTCCACCTAGCTATTTTTCTTTTCGTATTTGGATACAAATAGAAATCGCCGGATGCCAAATCTGGTGAATAGGACGGTTGAGGTAGCAATTCGACGCCTAATTCGACTAGTTTTGATGTGACGATTGCGGATGAGTGAACTGGCGTGTCATTTTCCGTATTAACAAAAAGCACAAATTCTTAAACGTTTCAAAGTTGTTAAAAAAAAATGAAGACGACAAAAGTGTTTGAAATTGTATCAAACATACGTTAAGAGATGACTTCAAACGACAACATTGAAATTGCCAACTGTTAAAATCGAGTTCTTATTGTACAGCTCTCGTGTGTGTGTATATATATATATATAAATTGTTTATGTATATATAAACCGATTAAATACTAATCTCGATCTAGATTTGACGATAATTTTGAGATCAGATTTAATCCTACGCAGTCTAAACTATCAAAAACTTTTGAAATATCTAAAGACATCAAATAGTCGTTTGGTTCCGTACGTAGTTGGTATTCTACGAACAACGCGTGTTTTCGTACAATATAAGTGTTTTTACGCATTTTTTTTTTTAAACGAACCGGGAGTTTTTTACGTTTTTCATTTTGTTTTCGCTAACGTTTCATCCTATTATATAAATTCCGAAAAATCGATTGTCATTTTTAAAATCATCAACATTCGGCTACATCATTAGAACGTTAGCGCGAATTTTCGACGATAAGATTAGTAGTCAAGATTGTTTCCGCCGACGCCGCGCGTACGTCGTTTTCTCCTTTTCCAAGTAACACGCGTACACAAAATACACAGAAAAAATATATAAAATACGTTTCCGTACGCGCTATAATACGCACAAATAAAACGTAACTTATTATATTCGTTTTTCCATTCGCTAGCCTCTCGGGTTACATTTTTCACTTTTTTATAATACAACCGATCGTCAATGGAAAAGATCGACTGTACTTACGAGTTGCCAAGTGTGATTTATCTACGCCGCCAACTCGGCGAAACATATATATCGACAGTCCCGATCATACTTTGATTAATGGACTTTTGTGTCGTCGTAGCAATTGTTATCTGCCGAATTTCGTTATTTAGAACACGTGCTTACAATATGCTTCCGTCGCGAATTTTCTGTTACTATTATTAAAAATCGTCGTACACCGTAGTCACGTTGTTCCCGACGTCTAACACAGCACGTTATAAAATAAACGCCGTAAGATTTTGTCCGAAACTGAATACGACGATATAAATGCTTCAAGTACGTCGTCTCGTTCCGCTCGTTTACCAAGGAATTCGACTGGTAATAAATACGATGGAACGTAATCCGTTAGCCGTCGAATAGCACGCGCGTTTCTTTCGAACGAATCAAAATCGAGGTGAATAAATTGTTTCGTTGGCGATATTCCTCCCCCTCCCTTGTAACCGAGCGTATTCGTAAAATCCGTTGTACGTAATCGTAACATTACGTTCGGCGTATCGTATTTTCGAATTCAAGCGTTACCGCGCGCGCTGAAGGCCGACTAACGTATTCGAAACGTTCGGCCGTCTAACGAGGGTCGTCATTGTACGCGTATTTACTATCGCGAGGATAAAAAAAAAAGCCGTAAAAACCACGGGAAATTTGCCGCCGTAGAATGCGCGCCAATTAGAGTGTGCGCGTATTTCGTACGGTACGATCGAAATTAATATTTACGTTCGAGCCGTGCCCGAATTCGAACGCGAGAAGTGAATCGCGCCGTACATTCGAAATCGCCGTCGCATACCCCCGGAGGCCCTGCCAAAAACACAACTGCCCGAGAAGCTCGCCGCTACCGAATTAGTGCACGGGGTAAAAATAATCGTCGTATTCGATTCGACGAATAATACGCGGACGTTGTTTCGACGACGATTTCGACCCAAACGTCCGTCCGCCCGCCCGATTCCTCGAACTTTCGGTCGGTCACGTATGTATTGTAACGCCGTACAATCCCGCGAACGGATACAAAAACGTGACTTAACCGCGCGCGGTCGAGTCCGAAGTATTTTTGTGTTGTCGTTTCGACCGCAGTGTTTCCACATAACTCGTTACTAGGGATATTTACGTTCGTCGTACACCGCGCGCGCGTTATTACGGCCGGTTAGCGCGTCAAATACGAGCCTGCTACGATTTTCGTTTTTTTCCCTCGTCAAAAACGGCGGGGGGAAAAAAACGATACTTACGTCCTCGCCGTTACTGGACGATAATGGTTAACGCGTAATATTATTTATACGAACGTATTATAGGAAACTATATAGACGAGAAGAAAACAACGCGTCGGTATTCGAAGCGAACTTTTTTGTGGCTGTTGTTGAACGACGCGCCGGCACGATAAACTACGACGAACTTTGATTAAACAAGAATGTTTTTCGTTTCGGATTTTGTTTTTTTTTCCTTTATATATATATAGAGTAGCTGACATGTAATACAACTTTGGTTTTAACCAATATTACGCGTATATTTTTTTTACGAATTTACGCGCATCTGCCAGCCTTTTATAACAATGTATTTATAATTATTTCTAAAGCAATAAAATACTCTTGTTCAATTTTTTCCGATAATTTAATTTCATAGACATAAAAAATGTTTTGCCGTCAATTTTCCCTATTGTTGTACAATTTTACAATGACTTGTTTAAATCGTATAAAACAATGATAGTTTCTTATTCGAGTGAAAGTATAAATTCCTACAAATTCGTACGAAAAATGAAACGCTACAATAATAATTGCGCGGATTTATTTATAGGAAAGACGAACGACGAAATATTGTTTAAAATCAAATTTGTTATCGAACAGTTCTGTGCGCTCTGTATATACGTTCGATGACGTCAATTCGAAATATTTTATGTTAAACGATTTTTTAGATATATATTTTGTTATGGTTTGTTTGGAAAAATAATAAAAACAATAATGTACACTAATCGTAATAACGTTTATTGCGAATCGTAAATGAATGACGTATATAAGCTAAACAATGAAGCCAGTATCACATATGGTAACTAATAGATTGGTACGAAGGTTAGGTAATTAAATTAATGACGTATTGTGTTTATAATACCTAACATAGTAGACATAGATGGAAATCCATTGATAATTCTGAGTGGGAAGTATAATATTTTGACAGCTATTTGTAATTACGTTTACCGGTTTTAATTCAATTACAGCGCATATACGAAAATAAATAAGCGTTAATTTCATTCGTTTAAATTTAATGCCTACGGTTTTTTTAAAACAATAAACCGTATTCACGGCTTGAAAACTACAAAAAATTATTTTATATTTAACGAATAACCAACAACTCGATTAAAAATATACTCAAACAACAAGAGTGTTATTAAACTGAACACGGTAAAAAATGCACGGAAAAAATGTAACGAAATAAAAAATATAATTTACCGTTTGGATTTCAAACGATATCTAACGATATGTTGATTAAAAGTTTTATTTTCGTATTTCTTCGAAAAATATGTAAAAAGTTCCAAAAACTGGAAAAATTCAAAAAGACCCAACACTCTATGTTAATAGATTTGCGTGTTCGCTGCACTATGAGCGAGTTATTAGGCTAATAAACGTCGTATTGAGTATTTCAAAAAAAAAAAAACAACGACTTAATTGCGTCGAAGTCCGAAGAGCCCTACTAATTTTTAGTAAAAATTAAACCGCGACTAAAATCATTATAGAGGCGTACATTAAAAACAAAACCGTGGCTATTCTAAAACGAACCGTTTCGGTCGGTTGTCGTACGAACGGTTTTTTCTTTTCGGAAAAGTAAACCGATTTTCAACGAAGTTGGCTTGAAATTTAAACTGTATCAGCTCGATGACGAGTCGAAAGAAACACGAAGTACATGCTCGGCGTTATACATATTGTACACGACCGGAGACACACTAAACGTAGTCGTACGGGGCCTAAAATTGTGCGTACTGCGACAAGTTAAGCGCGTGGTAGGAAAATGGAAATCGCGCGATAGATAAATATTTCGCTAGGTACGATGGTCGCGTACACGATTTTAAAGTGTTGAGTTGAGAAGTCCGAAATGTTTGGATTAGTGAAAGAAAATTTCCGAAACGTATGCGACGTTTGTATTCGTCGGTTTATTCGGCGATAAGCGAACGGAATACATTTATTATATTAAATAGAACGCGAAGCGTAGCCGGCGAAACTTGCAGATGGCGCGCGGCGTGGAAAAAGGGACGTTCCGGGCTCTGTGACGAAACGCCGCGTAATTTTACGGCATATACAACAGGATAAAACAGCGCGATACACGCGCGTAAGACGATCCTATTTTCGTTTTCTAATAATTCCGTATAAGGCGCAGTAAGCGAATAACTTTGCCTCGTGTTCGTCTCGGCGTCTTTACACGTGTACTTTAGTAAGCTCGTAGAATATATAATTTAAACGTACGCGTAAGATTGTATATTGTATATTGTATATTGCGTAAGATGTCGCGCGATTATTATTGTACAAAGTATACATAACTGTTGTAACGACATACGAGAACATCATAATTGTAATTACAGTCGACATAATTATTGTCGATATAATACGTATAGTCTCACTTAATAAGAACAGTGTAGTATAACATTTGTTCTTATCGTATGGGAGAATTTTTATGCAAACGAATAGTTCGCGTGATATAAATCGTTAGTTTCATCCTATTAAAAGTATTGAAATAACGACAAAAATAACGAAACCGAATTATAGGACAATCAAATATATTTGAAATTATATTTGGGCATTTTTAAAGACAACCCTCACTCGATTAAACATAACGCAATAAGTAACTACAGATTTTCGAAACAATTTTCTGCGTTGAAAAATGTAATAAACCTCGAATAAAATTATCCGTATTTTCGTTTTAAAATCGTTTACGTTTATAATTTGCGAATATAAAAACTGTAAATTATCGAAATGTTTTAAACACCGTACGTAGTCCACGATCGACAGAAATAGTTTCAAAAATAGTTAATATATGTATCGGACTAAAGAAAAGTAATTGGCTCCAATATGTTATTTTATTATGTACGCGATCACTAAAAAACAGTTACTATAGGTTTAAAATAAAAATCGAATTTCCTAGTCTTTACATTTGTGCATTAAAAGCGTTTGTCAGCGTACTTACAAGTGTTTAATAAGACGTACGATTAAATCCGTTAATAAACATGTATCTTTTACGTATTTCCGCATTGGTTTTGCTGATTTCGACAACTAAATGCATGCCGTTATTCTGTAAGTATCGATTTCTTCGATACTAAATAAATCGTACATATTCTATTTACGTTTTCATAATAATAGACGACAAGCGACATGAAATGGACAAAACATTTGAAGACGATTCG
>JAIPRN010004390.1:0-15316 GCA_025469175.1 Geopemphigus sp. TES_GeoC_2020
ATAAAATAATCATAAAAGGAGTATCATAATTCATAAACAGTTTAGAAATACCAATCTCAAAATGTCTAATAGAATTTTTTAAATATGTCAATGCATCTACATTTATAACAGAATTAATTGATAAATTGCAAAATAATTTTCAAATATGTTAGTAAACGATGTTTGGAATACTTATGTGTTTGAAATATTTATTAATCCTTTTTTATACAAAACCATTTATGAATAAAAATATTAATTTTTTGATAAATCATTTTGTTCCTCATTTTTGGTTCAACAATTTTTAATGCAAAAAAAACTACGCAGAATTTAAAAAAAATAAATACACTCATTTATATTAATAATACCGAAATTGAATTTGATAAGAATACACACACACACTGTATACGAAAAATATATACTAAATTATTTCAATTTAATCTTCTTAGAAACTATCAATTAATTTCTGTCAAAATGTATAATACGATTAGGATTTATGTAAATAAAAGGATAAATTTAATTTCAAATTTACTTTTATGTTAAAATTATTCAATTGGAAATGACCCAAATAAAATCTTTATGAAAACATGTAATTTTCTAAAAATGAAAATTAATTAACCATGAAATAACAGCGTCTATAAAATATTCACAAGCAAATGTATAGCGTATATATACATGTTTACTTCAAACGTCTTATATTTTACATACAATTGTTTTCAACTCGTAAATATTTCATATTGATCGATTACCTACAATTTCTTTTTTCATCTACTCTCAGATTATAATAAATAATTTAGTAGTACATTTATACCATAACCTAATTTAACAAACAGTTCTTCCTATTCCATTACAGAACTCGTCAGTCATTTATTTATTACTTATTAACATTTACAATTCGTATAAACTTATAACTACACGATTTTTTTATTTTATTGTACTCAGAAAGTTAAGAAAAAGAGATATCCCGTGTTTGTGAAATGTTAACGTGACGAGCTAATTATTATTGCAACATAATGAAAAGATTTAACCGTTTTTTGTTTAGATTTAAACGAAGCGATTAATATTCTATTTTTTTCAAAGATACGTATTACTAATTATTTATTTTTCGTGTAGAATTTCGATTTTTACCGTTTTATGAAGTATATTTAAAAACGATCCGAAACATTGCAAAAAAAAACCGGTTAACATTTTCTGTATTATTAAAGAGCTCAAAATATAATACTACTACAAATCGTATAAAATATTTATCATATTTATTAATTATAATAAACTACCTGTATCGTTCAAAATTATTTTTCGAATACAACGATTTAATATGACTTTCCAAAATAGCAATAAAACTCCAAATGCTCTTTCTGTGTATAACACTCGAATGGATATCCATAACGTTCAATTGGCTAACTTCTTTTGATATCACATAGTCGTGTTTTGATAATTATTTCTTAAACGCTCCAGTGTTGACACATTTTTATAGACCTCAAATCGAATTTCGAGTTTTCAAAATTATTCACGAAAATATTTGAGAATAACGTCAAATTTTCGTCTATTTAATCCACTACAATAAGTTACGGTAATCAACGTTTAAAATTGAAAATAGGTACAGTATATTTATTCGGTAATTTAACGTTTTATACGTTTTAAATATATAAAGTAAACTTAATATAAGCGTATAATCAACCCACGTATTTACGAGATGATATTATACGGTAAAAATATATTACGTATAATGTCGTACGAAGGCTTTTTCAGTTTTGTTAATTAATTTTTTTGCATTAAAAGCGTACGGGCTATTTCTTCTGTGTATATGAATTATTGATGCAATTAAATCATCTAATATAAATATTGATAAATGTATATTATCGACTACATTATTGTACAAAAAATACTTTTCACGCCCGATATATAATGTAAATAATATGGGAAAAATGTTTTTTATCTAAAATTTCGTTCACTTTAAACTTTAATAATATTCGTAAAAATTAAATAACGCAATATAAATATAGGAATCGTTTTTAAATCTATACTGATGACGCATTAATTAACAGTATTAATTTTAAAAAATAAGAATAAAAATTTCCTACTCGTATCGTACAGTTAGTAATAGAAGTAGAAATAAAATATATCAAATATAAAGTTATAATTTTAACTGGGAAAAAGATTCAAATTTGCTAGTCTAAATAGAAACCTGGTGTAATAATGTTTGTGTACCTCTGCGTAAGATGAATGAATAAAATAAATGTATATACGAATAAAAAATTATAAAAAAAACTACGAAAATAGTCCAAAATTTTCGTCCGAAGTTCTTAGTCGACCTGATGACTTCTCTTTGCACAAATAACTGGTTTCTCGGAAGATTTTATGCTATCGTAAAAGCACTCTGAGCTGTTGGAAGTTCAGTGTTAAATTTTCCTCGAAAATCATGCCGAACTGTGTCATCGAACTGGCACTTCTCGAAGTGGAGCACACAAAACACCTTTTGTCGCTCCATTGACATTTCCTACAACAACTAATTAAATGACGCCATTTGGCTAAAGTGTGCTATATATCGAGAGTTATCGGTAATTGATAAAACCTCGTTAACCCCACCTTTCAGATAGTTAGTGTTTGGTTTACCACAATCTACAGGTTTAAGATTTATAGCCTACTGAACTCGGATAAACCATTTTGGAACACTCTATATATATGTATAAATTCAATTACGTATAAAGTATTATAGAACCCAAATTAAATAGTTGTTGTATTCAATTGGTTTATTCACTACCATTTTGAACTAGAAATTATTAGTGGGCAATAACGTTAAACCTATAAAACGTAATAAAACTGAAAAAATAACGAATATAATCCTTATTTTTTTTTTTAAAAAAATTTCGTATCCTTATAAATAAATAATTTATTTGTAATAATCTCGTATTAATATTACGCGTATCTCGACGTATATTATATTATATATTATATATTATTATACGTATATATATATATATATATATATATATATATACGTATATATTTTATATTTTCGAAATATAACGAACGTAAAGCGTGGGAAGAGGAATAAATAAAGAAATATTAAAATCGTTACTGGGGCAAAAGAAATTGTTCTCAGGACGTGTAATTTAATAATATTAAAACGTTACTAGGTTTAAGAAAATCAGATCGCGCAGGGCAGTATAGTCTTTTACGAGACGGACAATCCACAAACGGGGGGGAGTATATCATTTCCACACGCGAGATTATTACTATAATTATATACGTATATACGTATGTTTTATATATTTATAGGAACGCGTTGCGTCGTCGTGGCGCAAAGGTATATTATATCTCTGACCAGAGAGCACGGTAATATTCTGTGAAACGAACGTAAATATTGTATTATGTGACAAGTGTGTCCCTCGGCGTTGAGGTTTGTAATCCGCCGCCGTTGTTATTATTGCCACGCATAAATTCTGCGCGCCGTTATAGTTGAATTTCGGAAAATGAAAGAGAATACGTAACCACCTTACCCTACCGGCCGAATCTAAATTATTCATCGCGTCCAAACTACCGATATTAATAATGATAATAATAAAAGGGTAACAAGCAACGGGTGCCCTGCTTCTTAGTGGGTTACTAAGGTAGGGATTTTTATGCATTGTATTATTTTGAATTTACAGGCGACGACGATAAACCATTATATTCGCGAACTGATCCTGAGTGGCGCTACAATTTAGGGCGAAACAATTGGACATTTCATGAAATCATTATGCGGAAGGGACATACAGAAATCGGTGGAAAAAATTAATTATAGACTTTTTATATATAACGAAGTGGTCGTATCATATTTTTTTACGATTTCCCAATTTAATTACACAAAGAATATTTATTTTAATGTCGATATAGTTTTCGCATAAAATTAATGCGATCCGCCATTCACAACATTTTAAACGTTTATAAATAATATTTTTTTCAGTCAAATTTAATAAATTTTGGAATATTCGCCTGAAAACGTTTACATATTCTCGTTTTTGGTTTTAGATTTCAATAATTGTTCGCGTTACAAACGTCGAATAGTTATAAAAATCGTTACTCCGTTGGAAAATATACAATTTAATTAAATATTAAACGCTTAAGAGCATTGTGAAGACCGATTTTTGAAATGTATTCAATATTATTATGAGAAAAACTTACTACAGTCTTTGTGTAAAATTATCGGGCAATCAGTCCTATAATCCAAATTTTTTTAATTTTCAAATATAAAAGAACTAAAAATTATTTGAATTTTTGAAACATTTCGTGAAGGCCAAAACTTACAAAAACGATAAAAAGCCACGTGTACGTATTATGTGAAATAAACATCTTATAAAATTATCGAGCGTTTTGAGCTATTAATTCTGGAATTATAACAAAATAACTAAATTTTAATTGTTAAAAATCTAACAAGTCGACAATTTTAATGGTTTTTTTTTTTTAAATATTTAGGTATTTGTCCATTACGCTTATGTAAAATATTAAGAAAATTAAAAAATGTGTCGAATAATGGATCAACTAGATCAACATATCTGGCTGTAAAATAATTATATGTAAACATTTAAGCGTTTATTATATATTAAACAGTGGTCACAAACAAATAAACATATATTATTGTAAAACCAATTCACTATCGGCTTCGCTCGGTACCTAAAATAATAATAATAATAATGCGTCGACTATGATGAATACAAATTATGGTCCTCTCTATATATCTTAAAATTACAGTTCTAGGACCAGATAATATCGTTAAGTAAAAAAAATTAACGTGACAAAACGTTTAGGCCTATCTAATTTCTAATAGTTTTTCGAACATAATGTTTTTTCACCGGAAACAACGCTTTTAGGATAATATTTTCCGGATTGATGTGTTCGAATTATGATAAATTATTTCATTCTCACTTTTCACTCTAAATGATATATCAAAATAGAAGTAACACTTTAAGTATCTCTATGTGAATAATATATGTACTGAAATATAGAGAGTAACCCAAAAATACGAATAAATAAAATACATAAATAAGAGTTTCTAAAGATATATCAGAAATAAATATTGAAAGTTATAGTATGCTTTTTATATTACTAAATAAATAAATATATATATAAGGTCGATAAATAATTTTGTCCATAATTTATGTTTTTATCGTAAAAATATGACCTATTTCGTAATATTAAAATTCTTATAAATTATAAGGCTCGCTTTTGATTTAATTATTCGCAAAACAATTTACGTTTACAATATTTTAATGAAATTTTATTATTCTCTTTGAAGAAACTCTTGGAAAATAAATCACCCAACTACGCTAACACGATGATTTAATTCGTGATATACATGCATTTTATTATCAAAAAGAAAGCAAGAATTACGCGAGCGTCTTAATTGAACTGAAAAATGTATAAATATAGTTCAATTATTAAATTGAATTAAGCGTAAATAGAAGGGGAATCGTTTGAGTATTATTAAGATGAAATAATAGTTGACGTAAATACATTTTATTAACTTGATTAAATATTTTTCGTGAAAAATATACACTCGACTGCCTACAAACGTTACATGTTGCCGCGTATTAAAATATGGTCGATATTCGGAGAAGTTAAAGTGTCTTTTTAAAAGTTGTTAAAGTGCCATCTTTCAATACATTATTACATCAAATAACATCGAAATATGATTATGGTGTTAGTTCTTGTAATTATATCTGTGGATATCATTACATTTTAATATGCAGTAATTAGGTTTCCATATTTCTAAAAAAATTATTCGACCAATGTTCGTAGATGACCATAGGCCACAGTCGTAGAACAACGCTACGACCAATAAATACGATAGGTATTGCGAAAATATTACGCGTTTCTAAGTTTGTGTTACTTTCGAAGTTCATAAAATGTATAAAAATTGTCCGTGTCCAAAATGAATATGTACGAGTATTTTATAGGATATGTTTTCTGAATTTTTGGATTGTTTTTCCACTTAACACTTCAAGATACCAGGGCTAAATGGAAAACCGTGTCAGGTGAAGTACTAAATAGGTAACAAATGTTAGATATGCGATAAAGCGTTCACAGACAGAACTAAAAAAAAAACAAAAATTATGTCATTTCGGAATCGAGAAATCGACGATTACGTTTTTCGCGCATTATTAGAACGAATTGTTAATCAGAAGTCGCTGTAAATAAACAATTTCGTTATGTCGTTTAACGGACTTAAACACGAAAGTACGCCCGCATGCGGTAACGATAAAAAAATAAAATAATAGGTATACCGGTTGTCTATTTCGTTATTTTCCGTAGAGAGGCCCACAGTAGTTAGGACTGTGCGGCGGAACGGGGCATTATGTTTCAGTAATAAATCACGTATTGTTGCGACGGATAAACGGTGAAGATAGGCCTAAAGCGTCGCATGTGACGGCGACTTCAGAACGCCAGATTTAACCGTATAATAATGGCGTAATAATAATATTATTAATATAAACGCCGGTCCGCCGCCCGACCGAAATTCCCATTTATACCTTCGGGACGTCGACGATGTCAGATTACCGAAGCTGGATGTGCGCGCGCGCGCGCGTATGTGTGTGTGTGTGTATGTGTATTGTACACTTTGCGAATTATACGTCGAGCGTACATACATAGCCCGAAGTGGTATAACAACATGCTCGCGTATTGTACGTACACGCGTGTACGCGATAATATACGATATATGTTCGCAGAATCCCGAACGAATTACGACGAGCAATTCTCTATCAATTCTCTCGTCAGCGATCGATACAATTTTGATGGCGGACAACCGCTAGGAGCTTTCCGCCTCGCCTTATAATTACCATCTGACGCGTACATTTTTCCTGAGTGTTACGATTAATCGCGTTCAGTTTTCGAACGAACGTCGTCAACCCCGATGGCCATGGTATATATCGTGATATATTTCACTTACGTAATACCCTTCTCTGACACACACACACACACACGAATCCATTGAGTATCGTCTTTGTGTTGCGTATATAAGTAATAAAATTTGTAGATCTTCAAATTGTATACGCCGCAAATATTTCGGAGTTCGATTTACGTAAAATTTAAAATCGTTTTATTTCGCTGATAATCAACTAAATTAACACATAAACGCGATACAGAAAATGTACGCGTTTAATATTCTATTATAAAACGCGATTACATACCGAATTGAATACCGAAAAAAAAGGCCGATGTTATTTTTTCATATTGAAATCGTCCGTTATCTTTTCATAGTTTTTACGAACGATTTTGAAAAACGATCGTCGATTTAGACTATTTTTTTTGACGCTTCGTTCAGAATTTAAAATTTATAATTCGTTCAGTAAATAAAACCAGCAACACATTCCAGTCGGTTTGTTCGGATCTAAAAATGGCGAATAAATACGTTAACGTTTACTCACGAACGACTGGCGTCGTTATAAATGATGATCTATGATCGCGTCGAACGCTATATGATGGCAAATCGCAAACCATTACCGTAGGCAATCATTGTAATCCAACGATTTTAAATAAACGAAAAACTTCCGATGATTAAAATAAAGCGCAGTAGGGTTTTAATGATTTTTTAAAAAAAAATTTTCGAGCGCTACCGGCCGCGACCCTACCGGCATTATTTATTCAGTTTGTGTCATAGCCTCGGGGATATGATGGAAAAACTGAACTTTTTGACCGATTCAAAATGGTCGCTTTTCACATTCTTCCGCTACGAAAACTTTTACATAAATTAAATGCTGTACATTATACTCCGGGTAAAATAATCGTTGTAACTCACTTTCGTCGTCATCATAATTTAGACGACAGTAATAAATAGTTTTGCGACTGAGAAACATATATTTTAAAACGACGTAAACCTACGAAAATTATTATTATTATTAATATAATCGTGTAATCGCGTTATGATGAACCCTTTCCGCACGCCAATTTCTGCTAAAAATTACGCCATATTTGCACGAACGAATACTTTGAAGAGGTAGACAAGCGAATACCATTTTACGAACATTCTAAAGAATCTGTTTGATTACCGTTGATGAAAGACCGATGTGAATTACGCACCCGATATATGCGAAAAATATCAAATTCCGATGTGTTCTAACACTATGCTTACGATAATGATTTTTGAATAAAACTGGACGGTGATTAACGTGGTTATATTATGTATGTATTTAATAAAAATACGTGTTAGAAAAAGTAAAAAATAAAACACCTCTTGACATTTTTCGTTCGAAAATTCCTCCAAATCATTTACGTCGAAAAGGAACTCGTTTGCGCGCCCAGTTCGTTGTGATATTAAATCGCACGTACCGCATCGAGGTCATATATAATAAATATATGGATAACGCGGTGTACGTTTAAATAATTATTAGTCGTTATCGATTCTCGCTATCGGAAATTGGCGAACCGATGACGACCGTCGAAGCGTCGTCATCTTCGATAAATTCGAAAGTATTATCGTTTGTTTAAAAGGCAGCCAGCCGGCCGGCGTTCGTCCAATAATAATTTCGTTGGGCGGGAAGCCGAACGTTTTGGGAATTCCGGCGATAAATTTGGTTTTTGTTCGGCTGGTATGGTGGGCGACGAGCGGGAGATTTCTGCAACCTAACTGAACGTAATATACCTATATATAAATACTGCGCGTATTTATTTACGCCGTCAACTACTCGACCCCGTAAGTGGTTTAAGTATTAATTCATTTTCGGTGTTTGTACAGTCGCGCGAACGGGGACGTAAAAATCATTTTTAATTTAAAGTCGAGAGAGTGTTTCTTTTGCTTGGACTCGTAGATGGCTAGTGTAGACTTCCTACACATAAACGTATAATATATTGTCGGCGTAAATTATTATATATACCTAAATACATAAATAAATATATATATATATAATATGCGGGAGAATTCGTAATTAATTTTTGGTTATCGCCTCTGGCAATAAAAGGAAATTAATTTTATTCGAGTAATTGCGCGCGTTACCGGCCGCGAACGTTATTTTTACCGCTCTATCGATTTTTACTTATCGAATTCTCTATATACCGGTTAAGTACACGTTCGAAGAAATTGTTTTTCTTAATTCCGTACTATCGTTGCACGGTGGTGGTATAGGACTAGGTTGGCTATTATCTAACAATAAACTGGCGCGTTCCAAACGTCCGAATTTATCGAGGCGGACACGAACTATTCGTTTTATTTATCGTTTCTTTATCCTTTTTCTCAATTTTTTTTTTTTTGTTTCGATCGCCTTGTCTTTCCGTTTCATTTACCGTTGCGCCCGAACGACAGATGGACTGAGACGATGAAGGGTTTACGAGGGACATATATAGGGCACGCGTGGTGGTCGGCGGTCGGGAGACGAAATCCGTCCCCGACTCCAGGCCAAAATCGAACTCGTTCAATTTCCCTCGGCTTTTGCGACAACACTCGCTGGCACCGCACATAAATACCCCTCACGCGCACAAACACACGCAACATTCAAACGCGCGCGCCCGAGTGCACACACGTTCCACACGAGCGTAGACACGCACACACGCGAATGGAAAAAGTGGCGAACACGCAATATATAGGGAAGACGGATAACGAGTCCCCGAGGGATCGGCGCCAAATACTCGTCCACACCATCCGACCCCAGGACTTTGTCATCGTTTTTACGCCATCGTCCACCCTGTCGTCCGCACGTGCGTGTCACCACGACGGGGTTTTATTATCCACGATTATTGTTGTTAAACCGAAAAATTGTGACCACAATACACGCGTAAAATGTGCGAACGTTAAATAATTACTACGGAACGACCACTGCAACACTATGGCGTTTTTGAATTTACCGTGTTCACGTTATCCTGTTGATACAATGACGTGCGCGCGTATCGTTCTTGTCGTTACGATCACATTTCGTATGCATTGGTTTCGACAATTCCGTCCGTGCTATACTCGATCGGTTTTTTATTGTTCAAATAAAATACGTCAACTGCCTTATCGGAACTCCAACCATCACAAATACATTGACTTCGACGTACGATGATTTTCTCGTGAGATCTCCGGTCATCATAGGCAAATGAATAATATTTTACAAATTCACGCCGCAAATACTGATCGTCGAGACCGAAAACATCGATTTATTCGGTATAGTATTTTGGAAAAACCGTTTTAATGATACAATACTCGATTCGGACGGTCGAGTAGATTACACGGCGTCGATTGTATAAAATAATTAATTAATTAATTACCATCCCTTACCTGTCCCGTGTGCTTTTACCACATAAGTCCATTTACTTAGCACATTCATTTTTAAATTACGAAATAAAACAAAGAGTCATCGACTATCGTTAATTTGTGTTGAAAATCCGACAGTTTGTATTCTCTTAGTTCCCGAGATATAAACTTTTTCCCGCGATGAGAAATACTTACACTCCCGCCATCGAGTCGTGAGATTCTAACACGGCTATTAGTTTTTGAAACGTTTATATCGCGAGTCCCGACTTTTGTACTATCTCCCTATTTTAGAGTTACAGCATTTTTGTGGAGTCACTAGGGGGAAGACGATCGTGCAGTTCTTGCGAAAATAATATAGAACTCGTTACCGGTATCCACCTTTTTGTAATTTCGTTTAAAAAATGTTCCCGTTAGTAATCGATTTATTTTTTTGTTCCGGCGATCTACAGCCAACGAAAAATAACATCGTATATAATTGATCGCTTTTAAACAAAAGTGGTGGTACGACGATTAAACCATATCGCAAAAATAAAACGCATTGGAAAACGTCGTGTATAGTTTCGGCATTAGACACCTATTACGTATTACACCACATGCGCAAAACCATAAATAATTTATCGAACTAATGCTTATATAAAAGTTTTCATCCTCGGGATCGCCAAATATATATATATATATTATATTCTACGTGGGTGTGTGTGTAAAACCGCGTGCACCACCATATCTCATCGACAAAAACTCTTTCTCGTTTACCGAACTTGTTCGTACCTTTTTGCGGCCATTTCCGTCCCGGTTTTTCGCAACGTTTACACGCGTGGCCTCCTACACGTTCGCTTTTAAAAACGTACCGAATGATCTGTCGTCAAGCTCGTCCGATTCCCAAACAATGTATTTTCGCACGTGACCGGAATCCACGGTTACCGCGGCCGGGACGTATAATGCGCAATAGGGTCGAACGCTGAAAATTGATATCCACTGACGCCGTAATTCCTTCATATAGTGTGAAAACGTAACGATCGAACTACGGAGTTCAGTCGGGTCAATAATTATTATCATTCAAATACAACAACTATAACGGTGGGACATGCATTTCGATTGCCAAAAGTGAACGAAAAACCATATTTAATTAACCGATTCTTCCGACCGGACGTAAAATTCAAAATCGACGATCATTACGTTTTCATAAATCATACGTGATATTCGAAATCGCTCAAAACGGTCGTTTGTGTTCGTCCGTCTGATGGTAGAAATGCCAATTTATTCGCGTTACCGATATATATAGAAACATATTACGTAGAGTTTAGTTTTGGACGTTCATTTTTTTTGCGTGTCCGTTTCTTTACCCATTTTTCCCGTATTATATAACGATTTTATAAGTCGTGCGGTTAAGGGACCGGCACGAAATGATTAGCGAATCTCCCCAAATATTTTTGCGTAAAAATAAATATTGGCCGCGGGTATAGAATTTTCCAAACTACAACAATCAATATTTATATTCATGCTCGTTTTTATGTACATCGAAATAAAGTAGGTAGCAAACATATTTAAACATAAAACTTTTATTCTTTTATTTTAGTTGGGCGTTTCGAAGGAAGACAAAAAAATGTTACACACAACGACCCATGTATAAGGAAAAAAGTGATTTTTACAGGTGGTTTTTTTATTCGATCGTTACGAAATTACTTTTTTTTATCGTATAATATTTATATTACGAAAAAAGTGTTATTGACTGTACGATGTTATCGTAGCAAATACAAGTATAGATAAATATACGATACGTGTTATGAATTATAAAAGTATATAAAAATTCAAAATAATGCGAAATAAAAACTTTACTTCAAATAATATGATTACCATGACAAAATGTATTACCATTTGTATTTGAAACAAAATTTTTTCGATAAAAATTAAATAATAAAATATTTATTCAAATTTGAAATAACAGTAATATTGTTAATTGAATAAAGTTCATGTACACGTACAATATGATTCTCAAACGATTAATACATTATACGTTTTTTGTAAAAAAAAAAACCATATCTATAAAGAAAACACGTTATAAACATTTTGAAATAAAATATGATTATTTGATATGGCATGTGTACTCAAAAAAATCGTATCGATTACTTTTCTTTAAACTCCCGTCGTTTTGCCATCCTCGTGGGTTTTTAAAATAATATTCGATTATAATTACACTTTCCCGACTGGCGAAACGGAAATATTCGTTTATTTTTTGCGACGAACTCGATTTATATATACTCGACACGGTACATATTATTCTTACGATTTTTCGCCCAAAATTTACGTTACACAATCAAACGGATTAGCGATAATCACAGAACAATTTAAGTGCGTTTTTTTTTGAGTATGCCTTTTATAAATTTTGTAATTTATAGTTTTCCTGCGCGTTAAAAGACTGACGAGGTAACTTAAAAATTCAACAAATCTAAGCTGATAAGTCGAGTATTTCTATTTAAACACACCATAAAATAATCGCTATACTCTCACAAATATCCTAATGTCGATAATTATTGAAATTTTGATTAAAAATTATAACCGTATACGCATCAACTAGTTGAAAATATATAAAAGCAATTTTATATCGACTAAACCATATTCGTGGAAGTAAAACAAAAAATAAGACCGATTCGCTCTCGAATACTATAAAATTTCAACGAATTTCAATAATAACAATAATAATAATTTGTATTTAAATTGCGTTCGTACCAATTTTGTTATCGTAACTATCGGAAATTGATTTTAAATTAAAAGTCCTTGGGGCATAATTGGATTTATGAGAAACGAGTACGCTAAAGTTTTATGCTTATATATATATATATATATATAACTAAACAATCAAGGAAAAAACACTTTTCCGCAATTTGATCGATAAACTCGTATAGATTGTTTTTGGGATCAAACGAAAATTTACATACACTCGATACGGCCGTCTACACTTGTCGAATCTCACCTACATAGTAATATAATTTTATATTAATTGCATTTGAGGCGCGACAAGTAATAATAATTCAATAAATTTGAATATTTTAATAAGATTCTAATAATATAGTTAAACAATAAAATACTGTTGACCGGGTTTCAGTGGGTTAACACTAGACAGCCGATTTACATAAAATCTGTTAATTGTTGGTCTACGCCCGTAAATATAGCCCTATAGCTCCGCCGACAAACATGGATCGGTATTCGTTTGAAAAAATATCAAACAATAACTGAATAAAATATACCCGAACGAGTATATATTTTTTATTATACGAAAAGCGAACAAAAAAAGGAAATGATTAATGGCAGTATTTCTAGAACGTTTGTAGGTTGAACTACGCGATTTATTTTATTTCCTTTGATAATCAACGAGACTTTAAAAACTTATTTAATATTTGAACTATTCAATAAATAACTGCAAATATTTTTAGAACGACGCGTTTCCGGTATCGTGTATGTTTTGTTCCAGACGAATTGTTTATTCGGTATTGGTTACTCAGTCAACTATGCCCGAGAAAATATCCCATCTCGGTCGATCGATGAATGACGATAAATACAATCCATAATAGATTATAACGTCGAATTACTTTATCACGATAATCTCCTAAACCGAGGCAAGGTTAGAAAAATGGCAAAAATAACACAGATATATATATATTTCGTTAAACAAAATTCAAACATTTAATTATTTATACGGTTTTCGTTTAGTCCTATAATAAACGGTTTTTATTAATTTAGAAAATTCAACAATTTGTGTTTGACTTTATGCAAATACGTTTCAATTTTCGCGAAACGAACTTTGTAATTAATAATGTCAAACGTTTTTCTTTTATATGTTACACTCGTAAAATTCATAATTAGTACGTAATTTTATTTCAGAAACTGCCGTAATACTGTTTATTTGTACGTAATATGTTATGTGTAATTATCCACGTTTTTATACATAAATTCTAAACTTTAGTTCAATAGGAAATGTAAATAAAATTGTATAAAATCCTTAAGAATATATAAAATAATAATAATGAGCGCGTCAAGTTGCAAACCACGGAAAATGACGAGCTAAAAGAAATGGCACGAATATCGTCTTATCAAAAATTATAAATTTCGTCCGTGAATGTTCAATATTAATGATAAAAACCCAAAATAAAATAGAATATATAACGTTTGCAATTCTCGTCTCTTAGAGACTATTGAATCGATACAATACCGGAAATAGACATTGGAAGGCGAATATATTTTTAAAGGAGTGAAGTGAACGTTTTTGTCAATGTAGTAAAACGTTCGGCAGTTCTAATTGCGCGAGACAATTTATAGGCCAATAACTTTTCTAAATGACAACGATTATAACAAACATCCATAGTTACTTATTTACAAGTATGTAAAATATTGCATCGTGTACGGTGTTAGGAAGAGGTGGAAATAAAATATCATATACACATTTACTTTTGAACATCATTTTCAAAATTTACGTAAATCATAAAATCCTAAAAATGTACGAAAATAAATATAATATACCGGAAAAAAATATACGTTAGCGAAAAATAGATTAATTAAGTAGACAATAATTCGATAATATAAACATTTACCCGCAACATAAGTAAGTTCACGAAAAATAATTTTCATAAAGAAGGCAATTACGGGAGGTTAAAAATGAAAATTAATAGATAAATCTTGGAATTGGCGGAGAAAAATTTTTCCAGTCATTATCGGTACGTCAAAGAAACATCGACCGGCTTTTGACATTCTTTGGTAGTCAAAGAACTTAAGAAGAAAATAACTGTCTGTTTCGTCTGTATTAAAAGAAAGGCTTCGTAAAATGCTTATAAAATTACATTAACTTCTGATAATGTCGAAGGTGAAATTATCGGAATATTGTTGCAAATAATTATCGCAAATTTAAAAAATACTATCCGAGTACACGCGATAAAGAAACGAAATATATATATAATTATAAAAAATAATTGTAGAATTGAAATTATTTGGCACAAACGTAAATTCGACATGGAAATTGAATTTTTAATACCATCTGACATAAAAATACATAAAATTTATTACGTTATTTAATTAATTTCAAAATAGATTATATTCTTCAATAACCGGTATATATAAATATATATATATAAATATATATATATA